>OOFE01051456.1:21349-31665 GCA_900323365.1 Monocentris japonica | reverse complement strand
CCAGCTTGTATGAAATATATGGTATATACACCGATCAGCCATAATATTAGGCAGGTGGTTTTAATGTTATGGCTGATCAGTGTATATACCATATATTTCATACAAGCTGGTCCTACACATTTCAATTTGTGTACAAATTGATCAATAGAACCAGAAAGTCATACATTTTGTAATGGCTACTACGACTACTAATACTACAAATAATAATAATAATAATAGGGCATAACTTTTTTAGACTTCTTTTCTGTATATATTTTAACAAAAAATTGCTGGGTCTATTTGGGATGAATATGTTGAACCATTTGCGACCCACCTTTATTAAATCTCTATGCAAAGAAGTGAACTGTAAAAACACTTCCCAGAAGCATTATACTGATTGAGTCACCCAGTCAGTGAGGCTGTGACTCTTTCCACAGTGTGGTACTATATACCCATGCTGAAGCTACATTCTCAGTCTTTTCATTGCTACACAAAACCACAGCTGGCTATGTACATCACATTAGCTCAGACATTTTGCATGTTTGGTACTGGAATATTATGTAATGATCTCAATGTTATCATAATTGAAACAGACATCCCTTGATTTTTCGTGTGTTTTCTCTCTCTTAGCTGGGTTTGGGTTGGGTTGGATTAGTTGGCATGCCAACTGTTTCCCCAACACAACGCTTGTGTAACTTCAATTAATGGGGTAGGGAGGGGCACAGAGAGAAAAAAAAGGTTGCATAAGATTTATGGCTTAAAGTAATACTGATATTGACCAAAGTACAAATCCCAGATGGCCCATTCACGTGTCAGGAAATAAATACCACAAAAATGAATGTGCAGGGTGGGGAATGTGCATCACAGGAGAAGACCTCTGGCAGCAGAACTCTCATGTGTAGTGTAAGGTAAACCTCCATTCAGGTTTCATCCAAATCTCATCATCACAAACTGCAGGACTACTCCTACAATGTAGTGAGTTAATGAGGGGCTGAGAGTGGGGTATGATGTTAGAGGTAAAAATGTCCAAAATGAGAAGGATGCAACTATTTATTCAACAGACAGTTTACAGTGTTTATCCCAGATAAGACATCCCAAGATGTCAAGAACTATTTTTATCACAGGAGTCCTAGATCACAGAAAATATATTACCTCATAATTGGTAAGCTTTATGTTGATACAGCTTGGAAGCTTACATTATCTATACAGTTGAACATACAATGTAACAAAATTTAGCTGATCCTAGTGGGAGAAGGAGAGCCATGACAGAGAATCTAATCTTGCCTGATATTATAATACGTACAAAAAATGATGGGCCAAATATCCTGCTTCCTGCAAGGTAAAATGTGTTCCTGATTCTTCTGATGGTCTCATTGGCCTGCTGAAATTGCATTGTGTCTCTAAGGTTACATCCAGTCATCTCTGCTTACAGTCAATACCTCATCTAGACATGAAACATTACATACCCTCGCAATGCCAGCCATTGCTCATGCCACAAATAGCATCAGCCAGCTACAGGATGGCAGCATTGTGTTACAATGCCCCCTTTGGCCTCTTTTCATTTTCTGCAAGTCATTCAATGTATAGCCAGTTAATACTTCAGTCTCGCTAAGAGAGGCACTGTTTTGGCTCTCAGTGTTGGGAAGCGTTGTTCATCTAGAAAAAAAGTATCTTTTATAAAATATAATATTAGGTAATTTAATAGCGTCTCTGATCTGGTGCTTAACATACCCTGGAAAAAACCTGGGAATGTAAACCATAATTCTCTAGACTCTAGATATTTTTCCACTGACCAATAGTACCCAGTATCCAATTGGTTAGGACACCTATGTTATAACATAGTGGTAACAAGTGTTAGTTATCCAAGCATTCACAGATCAGTGAGAGTGGTTGTTGGTGATGACATTAGCAACAATGAGGCAGTCTCTCGTTCCACGTGTACAGTAACAATTCCTGTAATTACAGGCGTACTCATTCTGATGGTTACAATCCAATCCCGCATCATTTCATAACAAACATTCTTTTTTGTTTGAGCTTCCTAATACTCTCACTTGTTTATACCAATCATTGTTTGCTGATTAACTGAACCTTGGCCTCTGCTGGTTCCTGGCCAGTGCCTCAGCCTCATCCCTGAGGTACATGATATACTGATAGTCTCAGCTGGAGAGAGAGAGACCAAAGCTTGCAATCCTATTATACCACTACCATCTTCCCAGCCCCAATGACGGTTTAATTAAGTATGGGACAAGAGTCCAAAGGGGACAAGTGAATTAGGAACCTTGTCTGGCTGAGGAGCTAAAGGATTTGTACTTTTAATTTGTGTTGGTTATTGAGCTTGGTCTCTCAGACATTTTAATGGCATTACAATGGATGGTTTAAATGAGAAAATTTAAGATTTTTCCTATTTACACTACTATTGATATGGTAATGCTTAAAGGTGGATTCATTCCAGTGTATTAGCCTGTGTGTAGTAAAGCAAGTGTGTGTAGTAAAGCAAGTGCTTATAAGCAAGAACCTAGGATGGCGCTGAGTGATGTGCTAATGTTTCCTGCTGTATTCTTTACTGAAATTATGTTATTTTGTCTCATGTCTCATTGAATGCTAAGTTGATACTTTATACTATTTGCCAGCGGAGAGTGAACTGGGCAGGGTGTTTCCACACCATTTTGTTTCCTGAATTGTCCTATGTGCAAGTTGTGATAGAATTCTGGCCAGCAGCCAACTGACTGCCCCAAGTAAAGTCTGTTTTTTGAAACCAAGGTTATTATTGAATTTCTGTGGTGAAAATTACATCCTACCTGAAATTTAGATTGTCCTGTATTAATGTGTTGCTGCTGCATTGTTTTGAAAAACAAGCACAATTTGCAATAAGCTGCAACCTATTTGGCTCTATGAAACCAACTACACATCCCTTACATAACTGTTTGGATATGTGCTTTTACCCTTTTGTTTCTATGCCTTGGCAATTGTTTTGGGATGCAGTAGATGGCACACATGAGGTTTGATGTCACATGTATAGGGGGCACATGTATATTAGGCTTGGATTTGAGGTAGAGATTAGCAAATATATTGTAATGGTTCCTGATTAGCTGTCAGAGCTTTACACTTTTGCCCAGAAAAGAATAGGAGTTACACAGAGAATGTAATTAGGGATATAATCTTTGTATCAGTGACATAAGTTGAAACAAGAACCCATCTTATAACAACACTTCTCCTATCCTTGCAAGACAGTAAATGGTTGATGAAGCATTAAGTGTTTATAAATTGTTTTATTCTGATATCAATAACAAGTGTCCTTACAATAACACTTGAGAGAACATATTATCAGAATATAGCCGACTGTCGGATGGGAGTGGCCTATTAGCGTATTAGGGCTTTGACCTCATCAGGAAAGGAGTCCAGCTGTGCTTGTGCTACAAGATGTTTCTCGGCAGTGATGTAATCAGCATCATCCACTGAACAAGGGTCTTGGTCTGACGCCCCATGAAGGAATGGGCAGCGGCGTGAACCAATTCCTTCCATGTAGAAAACATCTTGAGGCTGGGGAGTAAGGATGGTTGTGACAGTGCCAATGAAAGCTGACTTCTTTAGCTCAATGTCATTGAGGCTGTGGTCAGAAGATGGCATGACTGGCCACTGTTCAGGAGATTGGTGGAGGAAGTAAGTAAGTAAGTAAGTAAGTAAACTTTATTTATAGATCACCTTTCAAAACAAATGTTACAAGGCCCTGAACAAAGACAAGGACCAGGAAGTCCGGCCCTTGATGCCCTTGGTGTGGTGCTGCCAACCTTTCCCGGGATAACCCACGTGTGATGTCATCTGCAGGGTTTTGAGCTGAATCCATATATCTCCAGCTGTTCACCTCGGTCAGATTCTGAATCTTTGTATCTACAGGATTCCGGGTGGAGCTAATGGAGGACAGTGGTGGAATCTGACCAGAAGGTGACTCGTTGGATTGGCACCGTGAGTTCAGCCCGAAGGACCCCGGCAATTTGGGAACCAGTAAACGCAGCACATAACTCCAGGTGAGGCATCGACAGCTGTTTCTTGGGTGCCACCCTTGACCTGGCAAACACAAAGGGGAGGTGTATCTGGTTCTGATCATTCACAGTATGCATATAGGCAACTGAGCCATAAGCGCACTCCAATGCGTCAGGAAAACCGTGAGGTTCCCTGATAGCACTGGCGGTGTCAGCTCTTGTTGGTGCCTAGGTCCGTAGAAATTCCAGGTCTTGGTGGTGCGTAGGTCCATGAAAAATTCCAGTTAGGAAGCTCCGGCTCCCACGTTATCCATCAATCCAGTAAACTCAGCAGCTGTATTGGATCATCCCAGCCAGTGACCTCATACGGTGAAAGGCATGATGTGCAGTAGGGCTTCACCTTTGGTGCGCACAGGCTCTGGAGGACTAGCCTGGTTATCCTTACTGAGGAGGACTGATGCCAGTTTCTCCTTTGGGTGAGTGAAGCGCTGGTCTTTCTTTACTGCCTTGGGGACGTCACTTGAGTACAGTGCAGCAGCTGGATATCCACTTGGCCTGAGACTTATTCTGCAACCATGCTGTCAAGTCTGGCTTCGAGACATTGGCACTCAAGATCAGCACAAGTGTTTTCATCAAGCTGACGTTGAAGCTCCTCAAACTTCTTTATCCTCTCTTCCACAATGGATGCTTGGATACTGGAGAGAGCTTGGTGAAGGAACCTACCCACAGATGCCGGTGCTGAGTGCATGCTTGACCTGGTGCTTGTGGTGGCATCACTTCTCTTGGATGGAGTCCTCGTCTTGACACTCTGCTTTGTATGGGAGCGGGGTGGTGCAGTTCAAGGGTGTCCCTGATGAGGGAGAAGCCCGACATCATAATCGACCAAATACGTTGGGAGCTGGCGGTCTCTGTGTCTCTCATACTGATCCTGTTGGCTCTTTAGTGGCAGCTCTGTAATGGATGCCAAAACCCACTTAGCTGTCCAGCTATCCACATTGCAAGCACAGGCAGCACTTAGACATAGAGACATTATAGGCCAGGTGCAACACAGGGCTGTGTGTAGGGCAACCTGTATGAACAAGGGCAAGGGCGAGAGTGTAGAAAAGATAAAACTTAGGTGGAGAGATATGTGGAGTATGGAAGCAAACCAAATTAGATTAATTATAGGAGCAACCCAAGATGTGCTGCCACCTCCCCAAAATTTTTGTCAGTGCACAGGTGAGGATTCTGCCTGCCTGTTGTGTTCCAGTATGTGCACGCTTAGACATATACTGTCAGGGTGTAAATTTAGTCTCCGCTGAGGGCGATACACTTGGCGACATAACCAAGTGTTGAAAGCTTTGGCAGCAGCAATTGAGGAAGTCAATTCTTTAGCTGACAATAGGGATAAGAAACAAATTGGCTAGGAGACAGGATTGTTTGTGCAGGCTTGATATGGGGCACCTAGGAGTGGCAGAGTGTGGAGAATGACAGTAGACTTGTTTGAACAGCTCATTGTGCCGACAGCGATAGCAAGCACTAGCTAAGGACCAGACTTGTTGTTGTGGTCAGAGGCATGGCATTGTTTATTTTATTGAGCTTAGTGTCCCCTGGCAAGACCTAGTAGATGAGGCAAACAAGCGGAAGAGATTTAGATATGTGGAACTGCCAGCGGAGACAGAACAGCCAGGTTGGAAGGCTCAGATACAGCCTGTGAAAGTCTGTTGGTGAGGGTTTGTAGCAAAGTCTGTTTTCGCAGTGCTAGGCGAGTTGGGCATTCAAGGACGGAGCTTAAAAAAAGCAATTAGGAATATGTCTCAGGCAGCGGAAGGAGTAAGTGTGTGGTTATGGATGAGAAGAAAGTACATTAGCTGGGGAACAAGCTACGGTTACATTGCACAAAGTTGAGCATTGTTGGGCAATGTGTGGTATATGTTCTTTAATGGTTGTATACATAAGGAACACGGCTGTCCTGGCAGCTGAGTGGGCAGCTGTTACAGAATTGCTGGGCAAGCCAGCAGGGCGAGCTGTAGAGTTAGCCCAGTAGATACATATGCAGGTACAAACTGCCGTCACTCTCCGCTGCGGTGAGTGAGGTTGATCAGCATAGGCAGAGTTAGTATTTGTATCTGGGGTGGGGGTTTGTACTGCTAGCGAAGTGCCCTTCAGTCAAGCATAGGGATTGTTGCAACAAACACACACACACATACTGTCCCAATTCCCGAACCAGCCAGAGTTAACTATGGTGTTCAATTGATGGGTTTTTGCATCATTCTGAGTTGGGCTTCTATGAGTGCTTGCCCTGGAGCAGAGGAACTGAGATTTTGGGAGGGGGTGTAGGTGTAGAGGAGGTCTGATGGGTACTGGGGAGCAATGACGTGAAGGGACTTGTAGGTGAGGAGCAGGATTTTGAAGGTGATATGGGACTTGACTGGGAGCCAGTGGAGGTGGATGAGAGTGGGGGTGATGTGCTGCCAGGCTTTGGTGTGGGTGAGAACCCTGGCAGCAGAGTTCTGAACATACTGGAGCCTGGTAGAAGGCAGATTTGGTGACAGGCTCCCTGTGCCTGAACCTGAGCTTGAGCCTGAACCAGAGACTGAGCCAGACCCTGAACCTGAGGTGGCAGCTGAACTAGAAGCCGTGCCTGAACCTGAGCCTGAATCCGAGGTTGCAATGAAGCCGGAACCCAAGCCTGAGGTTGCTGTTGAACCTGAGCCTGAGTGGGAAGTGGGTGCAACCAAGCCTGAGCCAGACCCAGAACCAGAAGCTGTGAAGGAGGAGGCTGCTGAGGATGGAGGGTGGACCCTAAGGAGCCCCAGGTGAGAGAACCCAGTCATTCGCTAACCTGCTTGTGCTTGTGGTTCCAGCAGAGTTTGTAGCAGGAGGTCCCCAGACCAGAGGGCGGTGATCGGAGGCCTTTTGGGTGATGGCGAGCCAGCATCCTGTCAGAGTATGTGGCAGACTGGGGAATCTGCCACAAAAAAACTGGGGAAACGGACTACATTCCCCAGATGACAACAGCCAGTCAGCCATCTTGTCATCTTAATTTGAATTAATAATTAAAAGTAGTGTTGTGGAAATGAGGCTTTCTGAAGCATGGAAGCTTTCCTGCCAATCGAAAATGGGTTCATTTCTTGAGGCTTCAGGGGCCTTCAGTGGCCCAGGTCAGTTAAAGTGACAAAGTTACAGGCACCTTTACCCTAGGAACACAGAAATGCCTAGACAGTGGATCAGGTGTTGATGCACCATTGACAGCTTTTCACTGCCTAATTCCAGATTTGTGGCATACACAGTGTCCACTTGCTAAGCGTAGTAATCCCAAAGGATTGGCAAGTATTTTTAGTAATGGATTTACTGACGTCCTGGCGTTGATCCCTTGATGGGTGGTGTCCTTTAGGACAGTTGTGGAGGACTGGACCATTCCACCCTTGCTGACCTAAGTGTGTGTGTGTTCGCGTATGTGTGCCCTATTTTTCTTCTGTAAAGAGAAAATACTTCTTCTGTTGCTCAGCCATCTCCTTACACTAACCAAGGTGTTTGAATAATGCAAACCTGATAAAGAAATGCATTTAGCTACTCTTCCATTCTAACTCTGAAAAGTTACAATATTTTTCTCTCTGCTGCCTTATCTCCCACTCACCACAATGAAAACAAACAGGCATTTGATGAGGATCCCCTCATGGTGAAAACATCTCATTGCTGTGTGTTTCAGAGATGGTCTAGTGGTTATAGTTGGACTGAAATGAGATTGTGATCTTAAAATTGCCTATCCTCGCCAAAGTCTGCTTTCATCACTGGTGCCTTGTTTCTCATCATTCCTTCCTCACACCTACTTTACAATGAACAGAGTGTGAACAAGTGTTCACACACTGTAAACTGCTGAACCACTGTCAGTTATAGGCTTATCCCTTCCTAGACCGATTTTGGAAAAGAAAAAAAGAAAGGGAGGGAAGAACTGAATGAATGAAAAGAAAGGGACATAACCCTACCTGCCCTCAATCATCATGTTCAAGTGGATGCTCTCAGTTTGCAAGCATAATTATATGGTATTTCCTGCCCAACTTGAGCTGGCAACTTCATCAATCAAAATCTTGACAGCCAAGTAGCCCATTCACCTCACCAGGTAAGTGTGGAGGATGACAGAAGGGCTTCGGTGTCACAGTTGGTTGCCTCACTCTGACAATAGGGTCAACATCCAGTTGCATGTTCACATTAGGTACTTCTCCAAACATCTCCCTAAACCTGCCCTTACCAGGCATACTTAAAGCTGTGAGCTTTGCTCATTATCAGCTGGGCTCTCCTGAAATACTGTGATGCCATTTGTCTAATTCCAAGTTACCTGCCCTAACCTTGCACCTTACCAGGTTGTGTCTCGCTCTGATGCACATTCTATCAAATAATCTCATTTCCAAAGGTACAAGTTGTCAAAGTTGTTGAAAAAAATGGTTTCTTTCTATAGGGAAGGTTCCCTAGCTTTGATTGACGACAAATGACATGCAAAAGCTATGTCATGGCTGGCTAGCTATGAGAGGAATCTAAATGTTAATTATGAATCCAAAAAGTCAAATCATCTAAAGGTTGAAAGCCAGAGATTTTAGGGGCTGTTGGGAAAATCCCATAGTAATCCATGGTGATCTGAAGTACTCTAGCTCTCAGACAGTGTAGGCCACAGCCAGCCGTAGAAAGGCGCGTGTGTGTGTGTGTGTGTGTGTGTGTGTGTGCGCGCGCGTGCATGTGCGCATCTGTGTGTGTTTGTGTGTCTGTTTTTGTGTCTGAATTTGGTACAGGGAACGAGAGGAGGGAATTACTGTAGATGAATTCAGAACATTTCAGGGTAAGAGGATATGATGTGTTCCTGGTCCAAGGCTGGGGAATTGACGGAGTGTACTCATGGAGGGACAGACATAACGCTGTGTAACACTGTATATACGTAACCTGTGACGTCACCCCTTCCCTCATCCCTCCTTTGCCTTATCTTCCTTTCCTGTCCAAAACTGAGCCTCCCTGTCTCCTACTTCTCTCAATCCACTTTTTCTGCCTTCTTTCCCTTTAATGCTCATCTCACTACCTACCCATCCTATCATGGGAGTAAGGCTCCCCGGTGCTTTGGTCTGCTGCCTCAGCAGCACAGCAAGGTTAAATCTCCCAAAAGTAGGAGGTACCATGCAGCTATACTCATTACCACATACTGTGCCCTCGCCTTGCAATAGTGACAGTGTTCGGGCTTGATTATACATTTCACATACAAAAAGGGTAAACAAGGGGGGAAGCATTTATTTTCATTTCCTTGAAAATAAACACTGGATTTCAAATTGATTGTATTAATGTGGGGAATGACATCAGCACTTCAATCCAATCAACTTGAGATGCTTGGTTTCATTTAATCGCTTTTAGCTTGCATTGCAATAATGTTTGGGTAAATTCCATTTCACAGAGGTCATCCCGAAGCGCTGCTCCCTCCTCATGTGCCTGTTCAAGGTTGAGGGTCTAAATTTGTAACACCTGTAGCATATTTTGTTAAATTGGCTCTCCGCGCATATAGCAGTGTGTGCTGAGCATCAGGTAACTGAATGGGTACCTGACCAGGGTGCAGGGAGATGATGATCCCCGTTAAAGGTATTGCATATGAGGTGCAAGTGGACCAGAGGGTAGTGATGTGGGTGAAGCACCCCAGATCAGAGAGCTAGGCAAGGAGCAGGCTGAAAAGTTTTATTTTTCGTATTAAATGTCAGGTTTTGGTGTCAGTCGCGCAGACTCAAAGAGTAAGTGCTTCTTTCTTACTCACCATTTTGCACTGACTTTCAACAATAATATAATAATAATAATAATACTCTCCCTTTTTCTCCACTGGCAACAACAGCTAATGCTACCACTATCGCTCTCTCCACCAACATACAAAACCTACAGCGGATGATGCATTCATGTCTAATGAGAGGTACCTTAAATACAAGCTTCTGGCTGGGAAAAAACGCTCACATCAACCTCCTAGTGGTAATTCCAAATAGGAAGTATGGGGACTTTTCACAAATCTAGGAAAGTCCACAATTCAAGTTAATAAAAAAATTACTAGTTATATTAAATAAATACAAATACAATAAAAAAGTAAATTACAAAACACCATCACAAAATAACTCATGGAATGCATTGAACATCACAGATTGATAATATATATATATATATACAGTATATACACACCGATCAGCCACAACATTAAAACCACTGACAGGTGAAGTGAATAACATTGATTATCTTGTTACAATGGCAACTGTCAAGGGGTGGGATATATCGGGAAGCAATTGAACAGTCAGTTCTTGAAGTTGATTACATTACATTACAGTCATTTAGCAGACGCTTTTATCCAAAGTGACTTACAAGGGT
>OOFE01051450.1:16662-27805 GCA_900323365.1 Monocentris japonica | reverse complement strand
TCCTTTTCCTTGATCACTCTGCATTCCTCCTGCCCACTCCATCTTCACTCCATCTCTCTCTGCTATAGTCCAGGCATCCCACTCCCTCCCTCCATCAATCTCCCTACGCTCCCTCCCTTGCTCCGGCAGCCCACTCAAAGGCTAATTCCACAGAGGGAGAGAATGTGAGGAGAGGCGTTTTATAGTGTTTTCCAGTTATCTCCGTTCTTATAGAGCCGTTCTCAACCCAGCTCCATCAAACCAAACACCACCCCCACTCTCTAGCTGCCTACTCTATACCTCTTCTGTTCATAGCAATATGCCCCTCATTCCTCTTTGCCTTCCATTCTCTCAGGGATAAAGCTTGGTGATGCGTCTGAATTTAAAGGGGTTCATTTCAAAATGAGATATTTGCCATTTGAGAGTGTTACACTCACTATGGGATATTAGTGAAGTTTTTCATTTTCTCCTTTTCTTCTAAAATAACAGCATTTTAAATGATTTATTGATGCACTGATTTGTATTGTTGAAATATTGAGCAATGAAGCTGTAATACCATTTGTTTTCCATCAAAATAGACCATTCACTTACTCTGGGTGTAGTTCTGCACATACTGCTGTTTTTGGACGAGTTACAGTGTAAGTCTAAATGTTCACACGTCATGTTTTACCTGTTAGTAGATACTGAGTTCATCAGAGCTCGGACCAGGTATAAATCATTGTCCCCCCCTCACAAGCATCTGCATTATAGTTAATAGTAACTTTGAGGAGAGCCAGTCTGAAAACATGACATAATGGCATCTAAATAATTACTCAACAAATAACCTTAATTTACCACATTGACTGTACAGTGTGTCCTGATATATTATTTAAGTATGACCTCATGTCATGATATCATCGTCTCGCTGGGTTTTCTCAGGTTGCTGTAGTATTTATTCTATGGGTTGGGACCACGATAATAGATCACATCTGACCCCAGAATTTCATTACACTTTTTTCATGAGGACTCAACATAGCAACAAAAAGCACTGGCAACATTTAACGTTTTCAAAACTTATGTTTCTCTAAAGGTAATGGAGCTCTGGGGATCTTTTCTTTTAAGAACCACCACCCGGTTCCCAAGTTTCTGTTCCCTTCCCTCCCATTCTGCTGTCAGACATGACGCAGCATATTGCAAAATTCCTTGAATTTTAACTGTTGGTTGTTTCACCACAGAGATATAGATTATGTGATATATAGCTAAAATATGTGATTGAAAGTAATAATCCACTACATTTTCATATAAATAGATGTACAGATGTCTGTACTGCTGATTGCTTTAGCACAACAATGATTCAACTTGGAAGTTAGAATTGCATTTTAGACAGGATGCATTTTATGTTTCTTGAAGCAGCGACAGCAGTACGTTTGGAACAAATAGAAGAAGAACTGGGTAGGTCGCACCACCAGCGATAGCCACCATGGCTGAACAGACACAGAAAAGAGCGCCACCTACAGAAACTCAAACTTCATCAGAAGAAAAGCCAAGGAAAGAAATGTCACAGTACTGGAGACAGTGTTTGACTGCCAAGTGATCTCTGAGAAGTGCACTGCAGAAACACCACAACAATACCCATTTAGCACCAAAGATGTTGCCAAAAAACAGATTGTGCAGATTATCACTTTAATACTGTTAATAGCATCTGCCTCGTCTGTCCCTCAGCTTACCTACCTCATCTAACTGTCTGTGCACAGTACCTGTCAATCAGCCAATATTTCAGTCTATCAGTGTGATTGCTTTTTTCTGTCCCCCTCTCTTCCTCTCCTTTCTTCTTCTTCCTCTTCGTCCGGTCTGATCTGGCTTGGCTCAGCTCGGAGACAAGGCATGACTCTTGCTTCAAGTACTAAAGTGATCTTTTTTAATGAAAACATGAAACATACAGCATTTATGAGTCAGGCATCTTTATCTTGGATGGATGGCTCGATGTGTTTTGGCTGCACATCATTCAAGCCATGCTGCTCTAGGCTGGATACACACTACAAGTTTGCTCAAGCAACAAATTGAAATTCTAGAAAAAAAAAAAAAAAAAGTAGACAAGAGAGAAAC
The DNA here is from genome assembly GCA_900323365.1 of Monocentris japonica. Lineage (NCBI taxonomy): Eukaryota > Metazoa > Chordata > Actinopteri > Trachichthyiformes > Monocentridae > Monocentris > Monocentris japonica. The sequence continues at coordinate 25,741 of OOFE01051450.1, read as the reverse complement.
TAGTACAAAAATCGATGAGATTTTCACCTTGCTTTTCTGAATTTGTGTGGGGCGGCCTAATTGTGGTTAAACCTTAACAAAATCCTGCAGGGCTCTTGTTATGTTTGGTGTGGCTTTGAGACCCAGTAGGCTATTAAGTCAGACATGTGCAGTATACTGTAAAATGATATAAGTCAATATAATAAATATGTAAGAAGTAAAGTGGTAAAATAAGTATTTGAAGAGACGTTTCAACATTTCCCAGTGTTTTCGTTAATAAAATGATGTCATGTCTCATGATACATCCTTTCTTAGCAGCAGAAATAACATTTGGTTTTGTGAGTTACTCTAGTGCGTTAATGTGGAAGGAAAAAAAGAGCTATAGCGAACTGGTAGCCTAAAACTGTTAGAAAAGAAAACAGTGGGAGAACGTTGTAATTGTCTTTGTATATATTGTCTTTGTGCTCACATTATGTCTTAAGATTTTAAATGATTTTAAAGTGGTTATATTATTGTATCATTGAATCTTGTGCACTTACAATATTTTTGCAATGGATTAATACACCATTGGAATGGAAATATATTCTCATCAGTAATGCCACAGAAACACATTAATCACCCATATTACACTTCATTTTGTTTTTCTACGAAGGTTGCTTCTGTGCTTCTTCTCCCTTCCCTCTATTCCTTTCTTTTCTCAGTGGTCCACTCGCCCTGCTTGATCGCTCTCCCTCCCATCTCTCTCCACACACACACACACACACACACACACACACACACATAAAAGCACACAGGCACACACACACTGGTAATGCAGGGTTAATAAGATTGGAGAGCGGCTGATGGTTGCACACATTCAGACCAGATTACATTTAATTCAATTGGGGCTCACTTGCCAGGCTCCCTCCCACTCTTCTCCTCATCCTCCCTTTCTCTCCTCTTTCTCCTCATTCTCCTTTTGTTGGACTCATGGTGGTCCAGCCTCACAAAAAGACACAGGTTCATATACACACTTTTGCACCTTGCATACATGCATACAGCGTTGTGCACACACACGCACACACACCCTTGGCCACTCCACTGTCCTCCACTCCTAAACCCAATGTGAGTCATTATCTCTATTTTACCCCTTTAACTCTGCCTTGAACCAGACATAAAGGTGGAACCCATGGTGCAGAAAACCTTATCTTACCTAATATGTCTGGGAGAAACTTCAATGCTTGCAGCAGAACAGCAGAGTGAACTAAAGCTTTGTAAAATGGAAAGAAGGTTTCCCTGTACAAGTTCACCTTGGTGTACAGATGCAACCATTGGAAAAGTCCCACTTTTTATTGCATGCATGCTGAGCTGCTGCTGCAACGGTGCTTCATCCCCAAGAAGAATTGTTCTGAAAAAGTTACAAGGAATGGTCTGGTACTGCAGTTGGTTGAGAGACACTCATTTGGTTCTACTGTACAACATCAATTAAAGAAGGAATTGTCAGAATAGATTTTATTGTGGCAGATAAATTGGAGGAAGTTAAATGCATGGGAACTTTGCAGTCAAGTTATTTATTCTTTTTTGACATGGTGCTTGGTGGGCTGGATGCCCTGCATTACAAAGAAGCAAGCAGCTTCTTATTATACACATGTCATTCTGAAGAATGCAAGCCTGTCATGGTTAATCCATGTGTGAAATGCTTTTGAATTCTACAACAAAGGATACAGTAGTGCTACCAGTATTAATCCTTAATTTTAGTGAATTCTTTTTACTATTGTACAACCTTCTAGAGACACAATTGTGGTTTCAATCAGCTGCTAGAGCTAAGAAATACAACTTCTCTGTCAGCAATACACAGCAAAATGGTTATGATCCTTTCTAAGGAAGTGTTGAAATTCAAAAAAAAAAAAAAATGATCTCCACGTTTTAGTTGGTTAAAAAAAAATTAAATTGCACAACGCCGTAAAGCAGAAGCAACATCCCAGCAGTGGCATTAGGTTTCCCTGTTTTAAGATGGTGCTTTCTGTCAGAGTTTGCTTTGGAAAGCTGCACACTATCAAATTCCACATTATATACAGCAGCATCTGGAGAACACACTGTATTATATCAGGGGGAGAAGCAGAGATAGATGGAAAGAAAAAGAGAAAGCGAGACAGGGTGAAACACAGAGATGGAGACAGACAAAGGGGAAAGCAGACAAAGAGTGGAATACATAAATAATAAACACATAGACAAACATAGGAGAGAGAGAGAGAGATTTTCACGTCTTTCTGTCTATGTGTCTTTGTGTCCCCATTCATCTCTTTTATGTCCCAGTCTGCTCTGTTGTCCTCCTCTCCCCATCACTAACCTCAGCTGTCATACACACACACACATACAAAAAGAAACAAGCTGGGCACACACACACAGGCAACAAAGCTAGCAAGCATGCATGCATGCAGTAGATACGTCAGTAGACCCAGTCATGAGAACATCAGGCATCTGGCTTTTATCACTCACACAGAAATCCTACACACACACACACAGCTTAAACAAGTTGCAGAGAACAAAGGCAGACCACCACCAACATATAAACATGCAAGAGAGAATGAGAGGAAACAAGACAGAGACAGACATAGAGAGGGTGAGAGAGAGGGAGAGTGAGATTGAAACACAGTGAGAGAGTAAACTGAGTAAAGGAAGCACACAGCTGGACAGACCCAAGGGTTTAATCAGGGCTGATAAATGACAGTCATGCAATGAGGTTCAATCTATGTGTGTGTGTGTGTGTGTTCTCATCATGCCCCCCCCCCACTTTCTGTCCTCACTCAACCCTGTCATTAATGACTCTGGAGGAGGCAATGCAGCACCTGCTGCAGACAAACACACACCAACCCACCCACCTACACACACATACACAGAGAGAAAAAAGAAAGAAAGAAAGAAAAAAAGAAAGAAAGGAAAACAAGTGGAGAAAGGATGAGGAGGTAGAGGGAGGGGAATTGGGGCAGATAGAACAAACTAGGACAAACAGGAGAGAAGAGGAGAAGGTGAAAGACAAAGAGAGATGGAGAAGGAGAGAGAGGCAGGAGGTGAGCAAAGGACAAAGATGGAGGGAGGGGGGGGTAAAACAGGAGGTGTGAAGTGTTGCTGGCAGTGGTGCCATCTCTTTAATTAGTATAGTGACCTTGGTCCTCTCTGTTATTGTGCAAACACACACACACACGCCCTCACATGTACAGTAGCACGTGGGTGTGTGCATAGTCAGACCCTAATATAACTTCAAAGTAATAATCCATGATATTTTCAAATAAATAAATGTCCGTTATGCTACTCTCTAATGCCAGTTGATAAAAACACAACAGTGATTCAACCTATAGCAAGTTCATGAAAGCTTTCACATTTGTTTCACATTTGCTGCTCTAAACACCCGTTGTAGGGTAGGTCTTTCCTGGGAGAAATGCTCTGGCCCACAGGAAGTGATGCATTTTATATAGCAGCAGCAGGACCAGCAGATTGTTCAGAATAAATAGAAGAACTGGGTAGCTAGCATGAGCAGCGATAGCCACCACGGCTGAACAAAGAAAAGACTGGCAACTACAGAACACATCAACCACCTATCACCACGCCAAAATCATCAAACAAGGAACTCCAAGAACTCCACTTTTACTTTTACGCAAAATCTTTGTGATTACTGGATTACTATACCAAACAAACACCTGCTCACACAAAGTGCACTGCAAAAGGTATGTGCTATGGTTAGACATTCACAAAAAAGCTGAACCAGAGACATGGGAGATGGGAAGGTAAAATGAGGGAGATTGTGAAAGTACTGTCTTCTACCTTACAGCAGGACTTTAAGGCAAGGGTTTAATGAGGATACAATAGACAGAAACACATCCAGAGAGACAGAGACACAGAGACAAAAAAAACTAACAGGGACTGAGCAAGAGAGCGCGTGAGGGAGTAATGCTGTAGCAGTAATCATCTTTCAGGTCAACAGTAATTACCAGGAAGACTGAGGCAGCTCAGAGCTAGCACACGCACGCACGCACGCACACACACACACACACACACACACACACACACTTTACATCTTGGCTTTTTATATTTTCTTCCCGTCTCGTTTCTATTCCAACCAAAACATGCGAGAAAGAAGATGACAGTGCGAGCTACAGAGTTTAAGAGATAAGAACTTTTCACAGTAAGTACAATCACATGCACACCAACAGTCTCCAATCGTATTGCGACTATGCTCTGATAAATACATGGGTAATGTAAGCAACTTAATCAAATCATGTTACTTTGACTAAAGTTGTCAGTTGAATTTTCATACTGTGATTAGTACGTACAGTGTGTGGCCTATGATAGAACACTAGCTGCCATAAGTGAAGATTGTTTGGACATGTGCTACTCTGTACACCATCATGACATTTGTCATTTTCACAAGTTGTGACACTTGATCAGTGTGGAACCTATTCCCACAGTGGCCGTTTTGAATTTATGCCATAGTTGGGATAGGAAACTACCCAAAGCAAGTACCTCCCAGCCATGTCCTACTGTTGTCATGAGTAGTAGGTCTTGCCCTGCTAGGAGGAGCGGTAGCTCGAGCAATTGCTCATTATTGATGATTTGGTGCACCTCTCTCTGGTCCTCCTTACAGCAGGCTTGGTCTTGCTGTAAGGAGGACCAGAGGCTAGGACCCAGAAGCACACAGAGGCAGATGGGTGAACAGAAAAAGGCTTTACTGAAGTTGACTCAAAAATACAACGCTCCTTGAATGTAACAGAAAACAACCAGGCAAAAGCTGGGCAAAGACTCGCTAACAAAAACTGGGAAAACTAATCTAGGCACACAAGTATAACAGAAATACAGACTAGCGGCTCTTGGAGAGTGGCTGTGTCTTCCAGAGTGCAAACTCAAGACCAAGCACTGAGAGGGAGCAGAGAGGTTTAAATAGGCCAAACCACCAAATCATCAATAATGAGCCTCAATTGCTAGAGCTATCACCTACCTACTACCCATGACAACTGTTGAGTACCAAGATACACATCATACATATGATACATGCGTATAGTATAGTTGCTTTAGATAAAAGTGTCTGGTAAATGACTAATGCAATACAAATATTAGCAATCAGACACATTTATCAAACATTTATCATTTCACAGATTCCCCATTGAAAAATGTTTTAGAAACAAATGGATCTCAAGAATCTGGAGGGATATAAGTTTATATTTTAAGGTAAAATCTTTGCCCCACTAGACCAATAGCTAACAGAATCTAGCTATGGTAGTAGCTATTACCTACCTACCTAGTAATCTAGCTACCTTCCCTGCTAAATTGAAGCAGTCACTGTAGCAGTCACTGTACTAGCTAATATCTAAGGTTCTCAGTTATGTGTTGAAGTAATACCTCGAGTGTGATGTAAATTCAAATACTGCACTGGGTTACAGCTATCTTGTAAGCATCCTTGACTTAGTTTCAGCATTTGATAACTTTTGGATAAGCGCAAAAGTAACATGGGAGGAACAGAAATACAGGAATACCAGGGTAGCAATATGACTGCAATTTATGACAGGAAGGAAGAGTCTGGCATCGCTCTAAGCATAGGTTAGGTGGCAATAGGCAAATTGAATAATAACAGGACACAAGAAAAAGGAAAATTGACAGTGCATTGGTAGGACCTATTCTACACTTGCAATTTTAACGGGGGATGTAAATATACTGACAGAACAGAGCAGACCCTTCATTTTAAATATTAAGCAAAACTGACTGTTTTTACAAGGATGTAAAGTGACATTGATGAGTGAGTGTGACATTCTTTATGCAATTTGAAAATAGAAACACTTTGATACAGAATTAATCTGCTTTACTTTAACTACTGTTACTTTAACTACTCTGATTAAGTTTTGATGTCTGAACTTCAATTTACAGTATGTTTGGCTGAAGCACTTTTTTTTCAGTGGATCAGATCCCATAATAACGTTCACATTTTCAAATGTTTGACCCAGTCCACGATTGGCTCGATACTGATGCTCAGTATTTGATCGTTGAATTTCTACTATCTAATCTCCAAGACTTTTTCCCATCCTTCTTTCCTCACATAATCAAAATTCTTCTTTCTCAGATTTCTTTCTTCTTTCTCTCTTTCACACATACTAATTGCCCCTCTCTCTCTTTCTGTTCCTTTCTACTGCCATCTCAGCGCTCATTCTCTCTTTGGGTGGAAAAATACACCATTGTCTTGGAGATTAAAGGGGCAGCAACAATATAAAATAAACTTAACAGATATTAAGGAAAATACTGACATGACAGACAATAAAATCAGAAACGGAAATAAAAGAAGTACTGACAAGGCAGACAAAATATGAAAATATGAGTTTAAAGACACAGACGAAAACAATCAACTGTGTTTGCTGATGTCACGCTCAGTGGACTGCAGTTTCATAGCCTAGGTGCCACCACAGATGCACAGTCCCCTTTTGATTGAAGTTTGAACTGGGGACCGGCCAGAAGTCCTTGGTCTGAAGACATAAGCGACCTTGCAGCTTTGTGGGGGCTCAATAATTTGCACAATATACGATGGGGGCAGACCGTTTAATGCTTTATAAGTAATTAAAACAAAGTCAATTTCTAAATTAATCGGCAGCCAGTGCAGTGATGCCAGCATTGGTGAAATGTGAGCCCTGTATGGGGTCTTTGTAAGAAGTCTTGCAGCTGCATTTTGGACTAATTGTAATCTGCCTCTGGTGGCTTGACTGAGGTATGTGAACAAGCCTAGACGGGAGTAGATAAAAGCATGAACTAACCTTTCCAAATCTTGGAAAGGTAGTTTATAGTGTACTTATACAATATTTCACAGGTGGAAAAAAACAGGACTGCACCAATTTTTGTTATATAATAATCAAATTTAAAATTAGGATTGGACATTATTTGATGCCGACTTGATGTTGGGTCCATGGCACTATTTGATCATGCCAGTTTTATCCAAGCTCAGTTGGAGAAAGTTTAGGGCCATCCAATTCTTTATTTGCATCCAGGCATTTATGCAAGGTAGCAACTTTGGTTAGTTTTTTTGGGTTTACAGAGATGTAAATGTGTGTATCATCTGCATAACAATGATAAAAAAATACAACCAAAGCCCGGGACAATGTGGCCCTGGGGAAGCATATACAAAGAAAACAAAATAGGCCCAAACACTGATCCTGGGGCATCCCACATGTCAGTGGACCACAGGATGAAACATGGTCCCAGATGGAAAGATCATTTTTTCTATTAGATAAGCATGAGGAGACCCAGTCAAGGGTGCAACCAAATACACCAACCTTCTTCTGACTGTCAATCATGGCGTTATCAATGGTGTCAAAGGCAACAATTAAATCTAATAACACTAAGATAGCAACTTCACCCACATCAGCAAGCATAAGAATTTTTGCACTCTTCAACCGAAGAGGTAGTTTCAACATGAGGTTAACAAGCCAATCGATGGTGTTGAACAAAAACCTAGGATTGCTCCCCTTAACAGTTAAAGTATACAGCTCTTGTGTCTTTGGAGAAAATTAACTCCTTCAAATGAAGATGGTGGACTTGTAACCTGGTACTCTTTGCAGAGTAACAGACTTGAGGGGTGTTCCACAAAGCAAGCTTACCACCTTAGCCAGCCTTATTTCACTTAGTCTGGCTCATTTTTAGGTTTATTCGGTTTCACAAAGCAAGCTCAACATAGTTCAAGCTGAGTTACTGTGGCAACTTATGCTCCAAAACTAGCCTGGCCCGAGGCAGTTCCGCCATCCTAACGTTCAACGCTATTAGCCTACCCTACACTATCAGATATAAAATGTCACGTTAATAGAAAATAAAAAATATATAATGATGTAGGGTGTATCGGGGATACAGTCACAGTTCAGAGCGTTGTTAGGCAACCCCATTTAACCATGAGTGATCCAGCAAGACCTCAAGTGCCGTATTGCTAGAGAGCAAGAAAATGGTTACAACATACAGAAAGAATTATTTGATGACAGTATGATTCTATTTTCTAAATTATTTTTATTTAGCAAATTCATTGAAATAAGAAAGTTTCTTGTGAATATATGTCAAAATGTTTCCACAGTTGCTAGGAGATGCATTAATTGTTACTGTATGGGATTTACAATCACTGTAGAACACGCTTTCAGCCAATCAATTTCCAGGATGGAAACATGTTTTATAAAAATATAATAATATGAAACGTTTATGTATAGCCTTTGCTTCATAAATTATGGTGATAGATAGTCTAATATTTAACAGCAGAATTGCAAAAAACTATTCTATCAAATCCATATAGCTTAAAAGAAGCATAAATGGGAATAAAGTAGTTTAGGTATTCTCCTTTGTAGAACCTTTTTTACAAAGGAGAATACTTCATTTTGAGGAGGTTTTTGAGAGATCTAGTTCCAATTCAGTGTTCTATTCTGGAACTGTCCAATTTGCATTCATAACCCTTTATGATGTCATCAATTAGAATGTTAGAATACATTCAAATGCATTTTAGAATGATCACACCGGGGTGACCGTACTTCTCAATATATTCCCATTTGTGCTTCTAACCCATTCCAAAAAATACCTGATTCTTGTTGGTATGATCAAATACCCACGCAGCTCCCATCTCTTTATTCACATCAATTAAAGGATCTATATAATGCCGAGGAAGACCCATATCTCATCCTATGTCCATCATGGCCTGTCCATTCATAGATGAGGTCGTGGTCATGTACGCAGGAATAGATCAGACCCGCTGGTTTACCGGACCAACATTTGTTTGAGCGGTTCTCAGGTGAAAACATTAATTAGATATCCAGATTACTAATGCCACATATAGAAAACAGCACACACCACAGTAAAGCTCTCATAGTCACACAGATTGTGTGCATTGCCGTTTTTTGCAAGTGGTACATTGAGGTTTCATGTATAATATTTTTAGCACAACTTTTCAGTTCTTTAATATTGTTGGAATACCCGATATTTCATTAGGTCTATCAACGTTGTTAGTTTTTAATACAATACAATTCCCTCCCTTTGTTTATGGCAGTCCTATTTCACTTTTTTGTAAATTCTTCATAATTCTACCAAAAGTCGCTGCTCAGTGGCCGTGAACATTGCG
>OOFE01051450.1:0-16642 GCA_900323365.1 Monocentris japonica | reverse complement strand
GACCGTACTTCTCAATATATTCCCATTTGTGCTTCTAACCCATTCCAAAAAATACCTGATTCTTGTTGGTATGATCAAATACCCACGCAGCTCCCATCTCTTTATTCACATCAGTTAAAGGGTTTATATAACGCCGAGGTAGACCCATGTCTCATCCTATGTCCATCATGGCCTGTCCATTCATAGATGAGGTCGTGGTCATGTACGCAGGAACAGATCAGACCCGCTGGTTTACCGGACCAACATTTGTTTGAGCGGTTCTCAGGTGAAAACATTAATTAGATATCCAGATTACTAATGCCACATATAGAAAACAGCACACACCACAGTAAAGCTCTCATAGTCACACAGATTGTGTGCATTGCCTCCGTTTTTTGCAAGTGGTACATTTACAGTCTTGAGGTTTCATGTATAATATTTTTAGCACAACTTTTCAGTTCAGATATTTCATTAGGTCTATCAACGTTGTTAGTTTTTAATACAATACAATTCCCTCCCTTTGTTTATGGCAGTCCTATTTCCCTTTTTTGTAAATTCTTCATATAATTCCACCAAAAGTCGCTGCTCAGTGGCCGTGAACATTGCGGCTCTATCTTTGGCGTCTTTTTGGTATATGGTAAATCGATCGGATCCATGATTGACCTCTCAGGCTGCTTCAGTAAAATGTGCACGTGCAATTATCTGGATCGCTTGAACCTGACTTGGATTAGCCAGATCATGGTAGCTTGAATTCGGCTTTGTGGAACCGCTTTATCCCCGATTGACTTGTTATGTTAACTCAAACCAGATTTTTGAAATTAATCTCCGCTTTTCTAAACCTGCTTTGTGGAAAAGGCCCTTGGTCTTAAAAGAGGTGACAACATCTAGAGCTTATTGACAAATGTCACTGCAGTAATTAAAAAAAATATAAATGTGAGAGAAATGTGACAAACGTTGACTCAGATCCTTCAAAGTAGATGAGCACACTGATCATTAAAGATGTGACAGCGTACAGCGTCCTTCAGTGATGAGGAAGTGGTCTGGAGAGTGGCCTCAAAGAGAATACATTTGTGGTCTGAGAAGAAATCCTGACAGAGTACTGACTGATTCAAGCCCAGGGTAAAGACCAAATCAAGGGTGTGGGCACAGTTGTGGGTGAGACCCACTAACTGTACAAAATGAGTCCCAAAAGTCCCATAATTTGGAGTTCAATAATTTGGCTACATTCGCCAGACATCAGCCAGGTTTCTGTAAGGAATAAAACGTTAAGGGATACAATGAAATCATTTAAAATAACATTTAGAATCTTAAAATCATTTAAAGTATTAGTTGATATTCACGTAACATTTGTGGCACAAGAGGGGTAGAGTTTGAAGTCTGAGCCAAAATTAGGTTGCTAAGATTCCTGCCGGCTGGATTGTCTGTAACATGGGGACTATTATTTATTATTACAGGAATTTTAGAAACAGCTATATATTGAGTGATATAAAGGATCAGACTCACCCAGTGTCAGGTAATTAGATTGTTCCTAGTTAGATTAGAAGTAATAAGGAGCAAATGTTTCTGTCTCAGCGAAATTTTCAGTCAATGAGCCCTGAGAAGGTTGTGAGAACAGAACATGACATTAATTCTCACTTGGACCTTCTAAATTTGTCTCAGGCAGCCTAATTGGTGCTAAATATGGTAAAACCGAGATTTTGAGAAATCCCAATTAAGGTACTTCATCTGACAAAATGTTAACATCAATGTTTTTGGCATTGACTTTCTCATTGTACCCTTATTCTGAAAAGTTAGCTGGGACAGCAGCAAACCTGTGTAGGGTAATTAGTTCAAGAAACAGCAAGAACTCTGTTTAATGTAATTCAGAATTGACTCCTTGCCCTCCCCTCCATCTCCCCGGAAAACTCAATCTCCTAGGAGTTGAGAGTTCTTTTCTCTTTAATAACAGCTAAACACATCAACAGTGCTCTCCAAAACACCCCCAAGCCGTTAGGAACAAAATAAGAGACGGAAGTCTAATGAAAAGAGGTTTAATAGAAGAGCATGGCAAAGGTGGCTCAGAGGCTTGCTGCTGTTTAATTCAATAGGTTGCTCCTGGTGCCTGAAGACTGGCCTATTTTAATTGCACTACTCTCTCATTTATAAAAGGAAGTATGCAGCGATACAACTTTAATGAATCTGAAAGCAAGCCATGCTATTCTGTGTCTCTCTCGCATGCACATAGCCCCCCAACAGACACACCCACACACCAAAATCGCCACTCATACAGCGATTATCTGCAAATACACGTGTACATCCATGCAATCACGCTGTATTTGCACGCATTTATTCTCAATCACACACATAAATGCATATGCCACCCCCATACACACACATACGCACACGCACACAGACACACACCCCATTCACACACTGTGTGTCTGTATCTGTATGTCGATGGGATTCTATTCTCTCTCTCTCTCTCTCTCTCTCTCTCTCACGCACACAAAATAACAAATGTACACACATGTGAGATGAACGATTATTATTGTGTATTACAGAAGAAAATAGCGGGAAAGTGAGAGGAGTGGAGAGAGTGTGAGAAAAATGCAAGAGAGCAACAGACCATAATCAATAACTCATGGATTCAATCGAAAATCTGATCAGGGACTCAAAACATCTCTCACTCTCACATGGATCAAAGTACTAGTACAACAGATATAAAGCCAGTGAATACCATTATCATCACTGCAACTATTGTCATTATTATGACTACAAATGACATTGCCATCATCATATTCACCATCATCTTCATCACCACTAGCTTTTCTCGAGGGCATTGGATGAGCACATATATGTCACAGAAAGGAAGTGAGCTTACCTGGGATCTAGCTCCACAAGAAAGCCAAATACTTCAATAACAACAAGTAAAGCAGACCAGTAAAGGTCAGGGTAAATCTTACCTTGGCCATCTGTGCCTGAACTCCACTGGCTTTGAGCGAGGCCACAGCCTTCTGGGCTGCCGCAGGGCTGTCAAAGTCCACAAAGCCATAGCCTGTATACACACACACACACACATACACACAGAGACAACAGAGAAGAAGAAAGAAAAAGAGGAGGAGGAGGAGGAGAAGAAGAAGAACAGATTGATTATCACATTGTAAACAAAGCAAAGTGAAATTTGTCTTTCATTATTTCCCTCCTGCATATTCACTCACTCCCATCACAGGCATTTCTTCAGAGATGGTAAAGCACATGGTCACCTACAAATCAGTGTCCCTGGAGCTGTTTGATGTTTGCTCAAGGGCACTTGGGTCATGATGGTGGGCACTGTAATACCAATCACCCTCCATTCACCAACTCACACTTGGAGGACACTTATAGGGCCCTATGAAATTCATTACATTTTTTTCTCAAATTCCATTTTATATTTTCCCAATTTCCCTGGCATCTGATTTTCTGGCTTAATGTGTTTTTCTTCTTATATTGCTCATTTTTGCTATCAAAGTGTGTGTGTGTGTGTGTGTGTGTAAAGCAATCCTAGCTGTCAGTGGTTTCAATAATGCAGAACTTCTTGCCATGAATTTTGGTCAGGACCACGTCGATACATGTATGAAAGACCCGAGGTAGAAACTCCGGACTGAAGCTGCTCTCTGATGCTGGCAGGCCTCTCCTTGTTTGCAGTGACTGAAGTGGATTTATTTATTTCCTCTAACGTCATGTCGGTCTTTATTCGCACAGTGAAGGAATTAACTTCCTTCATCCCCAAATTCTTACATTTCTGTTGGATTACACATTTGTGTGAAATCCATTATTGGACAAAAATTCTGCAGTTCTAACCATGTTTATCACATTGCAGAGATTATAGGGCCCTGGAGGACACCCTCCTGTTGGCGCTGAGGGTTGAACCAACAACCCTTCACTTTTTAGTCAGCAAAGATATAAATGTATATATGATATATATTACAGCTCTGCATCATGTGAAAAATTGGTTCTGACATAAATACATAACATTTCACAGGCATAAATGCTGCTCTGAATATTCCTGTGGATTGCCAAGCAAAAGCAACTATTGAAATTTGAAATACTGCATGAACTCAATAAATTTGTCAAAACACGTTTTCAATGAAAGCTGTCTCTCCGTTAAATGTGTTTTAGCACAGAACATCAACAGAATTTGTGTCCTAACACGAACTCTTGTTGATGTTGTTTATTACTCAAGCAATCTTTCTTCCTTAGAATTGATCCTCTATAGATGCACTCATACTGTATACCATGTGTATAGTGACTGAATGATGAATGGATATTTATAGAATAAGATGTATAATCTACTGCCTATCGCCTGCATGCGAGGCCCTTTTGTCCCTGTACTTTTATGTGTCAGCATACAGTATACTTACTATATTTCAATATTTCTATATGTCAATATTTCTCTGTGAAGAAAAAAACTGCTGTACATTTATTGTACTTGTTAAATAAAGTGAAGTGATTCTGACTCTTTAGAGTTTAGAGAGAATAAAGATTGAATACATATATAATGTGTGTGCATATGTGTGTATCGTGTGGATGTGCATGTGTGTGTGGGGGGGTATCCATCAAACTGTTGACGCCCTGGTGTTCTAGACTGGGGCCGACAGGAAGCGGTGAAGGACAAAAGGTCCGAGTTGAAGAATGCACACAGATCAATCTCTACTTATAAAAATAAAATACGCCCTGTTTAACTGGGCCGGGTGGGAGAGAGAGAGAGAGAGAGAGAGAGAGAGAGGGAGGCTTAGAAAGCACCGCAGCTTTGAAATTCCAGCTGTAGGTTTGAGCGTTAACACAATTAAACGATCCACATTTCAAGGGCCTCACTAACTACAATCCTAAATGTAAATACGTTAAGTGAATACACCTCTCCCTCTCTCTTCATCTCTCTCTCTCTTTCTCTCATCACCTCTCTTCATTTCCAACAACATCTGTTCTTCTCTCTTTGTCTTTTCCAAGATTTGGAGGCACGCTCTGTTTTGCTCGTAAGCAGATGAATTTTCATTGTTCAAAGGCAGCAGGACTGCTTTCACAGCGAGATCTGCACTGCACGCACAAATATTTATGCTCTTGCTAATGAGAAGCTCATAATTTAGCCAAAATAGGATAACGCAAAAACACAGGCGAGCTCTTACTGCAGTATGCACGTATAACGTACACACTTTGGCAACTGTGACACACACAAACCCAAGACACAGATGTATACTGCACACATAAACACATGCATGAATGCACGCATGCATACATGTACACACACTCACACACAAGCATTCACTATTCTCTCTATATCCATCCAATTAGAGGCACGCCAAACCAGTTGAACTGAGAATGCAATGCTTCACATCAGCAGCTTGTCAAGAAGCTTTAGTTTCGTTCCAGAATTCTCCATGTCGTTAGTTAGTTTAACCATGGACTGTCCATGTAAGTAGCAGGAGAAGACTCAGACTTTAATCTGTGATGTCATCAAGAGACTCTTCCCGGAGCTGCTCCATACTGAATGTGTAGTGTGGTGCCATAAAATTGTAGTACATGTTCTCAAATCTACACTCTCCAAGGTCATCAAAATCACACACTACGTGAATTCTCTTCTGCGGTGGGTTGTGATGGTCTAAACCAGTGGTCCTCAAATCCGGGCCTTGGGGTCCAGAGTACTGCTGGTTTTCTATTCTGCCAGGCAGTTTCCATTCTAGCTGTCTAACTAAGAATGGTGAATGCAATTAACTTCCTGGTAGGAGAGAAAACCAGCAGTGCCAGAAAAAGATGTCACGCCTCACCCAAGTCGCCATTCGAGGGGCTTAAATGATAGTGATTTTCCCAAAGTGTTCATCTGATTGATCTGGTAGAACATCACCCTTGTAAAGAATGTGTCATTTTTTTGATTGTCTATTCATCGCTGAGGGTTTTTTTTTTACTCGTGCCTCTCCACAGGGAGGTCAAGGTCAACTGCAGACCAGTGCCCCTGGAGCTGTTCTGAATCAGTGTCTTGCTCAAGGACACTTCAGCTGGGCAGGTTGCTTGTTGTCAGGGGAGATCAAACCTGGGCCTTCCAAGTTGATGGACAGTCTCCCTGATCACCACGCTACCTTTCAGTTTTCACCCCAGTTTGCAATACAGCATTGAGTGTGCTGCAATTTGCACATTTTTATATAACCTATGAGAACCTAAAACTTCAGTTCAATGAAAGCGCTCTCCCTCTCGTTCTGTGTGGATGAAAATGATAGCTCCTCTGGGCACGGTGATAAGGATATTTCCATCGAACGGAAGAATGATAATAATATATCTGAATTATATAATCCCTCTCATTTCTGCCCTGTCCCTCCCATCTGTGGCCTTATGATGACACAGAGATGAAAATTTATCTTGCTCTGTCAGGCCTGACAAATATTCCATCCATGTATAAAAAAAATACATTTGATTACCAAGCGCACACACATACAACAACACACACATAGATGGACACACACAAAAACATGAGTACTCTCAGTGACACACACACACACACACACACACACACCCCTAGTTCCCATCTAATCTCCTGAGCTCCCAGAGTTCCTGGCCTTGGGCCATTAGAATGGGCTAACCGAGTACAGAGTGAGAGAGAGACAGAGAGTGAAAGAGGGTGGGGAGGGCAGCGAGGGAGGCGGAAAGAGAGAGAGAGAGAGAGAGAGAGAGAGAGAGTGAGAATGAGATGAGAGAGGGAGGTGGGGAACAGAGGGGAGAGAGGGAGACGGTGAGAGAGAGGGTGGTTGTCTTTGGGAAATGGAAATCATTTACAATCTAAAGTGGTTTCCTCTCCCTTCCTTCCTCCATCCTGTCCTCTGTGTCCTCTCCCTCCCCCAGAGCTCCCACGCTGCTAACTAGAAAACTGTCAGTGTTTTTACATTGAGCTTGCTGCTAAACCAAGGACTTTAAATTGTTTTGGAGAACACAGCGAATGCTTTCTTTTGTTTGTTTGCCAAAATGACAACGATTTCCAAATAATTCTCGGGGTGTTTATTAGGCTAAGCACACCACAAATTAATACAGTAAATGTACTGTTTTTTTTACACGTAAGTAAACTGAACACACAACATCCCCGCCTATCTCTTTGTCTTAATCTCTCTCACCCTCTGTCTCTCCCTTTTTCCTCTCTCTGTGAACTCTTCCTCAAAAGAAGAGGCTGTCTGCTAAATCATCAGTTTCAAAGGGTTCCCTTCCTTTTCTGTCAGCCCCAGGTTATTTTTACCCCCTCCCTTCCCTCGCTCCACCTCCCCTTCCCTCCTCCCATCCAGCCCTCCCTTTCCAAGAGAACCCTCTGTGCCAATTCGTGCTCTCTTAGTCACGCTAAGCACTTATCTTGTCCCTGCTGAATGCCTCTGCAATCAAACCAACACTTATCCGGTTGTAAGGCGTTTTAATGGCCAGCTGATAATGAAACTCCTTCATTGTGAGTTAACAACTGGCTAAGAGATGTATCAGGTCTACATCACAAGCAGTGAAATCGCTGACGAGACGTCGAGACTATAAAAATCGCCTGTGCTGCTGCAGCTGCTGCATTCTCTGCATTATATAATAAGGATAAAGTTATAGCTGCCAGCATTGTGATACAGTCTCTGCAGTTAGTATTCACAAAGGCCTAGTCTGGAAGACATCCAGAGTATGGTGCCAGATCTGATGCCAAGATCACCCCCACTATTGGCTTTAGCAGGGCTGGAAGGGGTGGGGAGGGGGTCAGAAATGAAGTTACTACAATGTTTACTGTTATGTAGGTTTATTTACTCACGTACACCTTGTAGTCCTTCATATGCATACACATGCCAAGACACCTGTTGTTACTGACATACACATATCTCTGTCCTCTATTTATAGTACACATCACCCACAGAGGCTGCTACAGTCTTTCTGACCCTCTCCTTACATGCATTTGTCTTTCCCCACGCAGATCTTTAGCTAGTCTATATTTGCTCCTATGCTAGAAAATACCATGATTTACACACACAGGGACTCAAACTGGAGCTTGATCTTGCAATTCCACACCATCTTGTAGTCAGCAACCCCTCCACTTAGGTACGTAAGCCTTTGCTTTGTATTCATTCTGAGTGATTAAACTTGGCTGTCAACTTGCTGCTTGACTCCCGAGCCATCTTTGACCCCTGTGACATCATGGGTTTTGAATGTGTTTTGAAGCTGATGAATGCTTTGTTTGTGTTGATATTGTCTGAGATAATTGGAGGTTTCTTCCGATATTGTGTGATGTCAAGATCAAAATGTTTTAACCAACAAGAATTTGCAAGCATGCACCCGTAATTGACTCTGAAGTCCCACAAATGCAAATGAAAAAAATATGAATGAGTTGAGAAAATGGAAAAATAACTGATAATTATCACTGCATTTATATAATTTTCAGTTTTTCCTTTGGGTATGCCATGATGGTTTCAGGGCAGGCAGTTCCATATCCTTTCAAAGCTCAAAGTCATATTTGATTACATGATGTCAAAGCAGGTGTTGAGACGTTGAAGATAGTACAATTTCTAGAGTTTGGTGTTGTCTTTATAACATCAAGGCAAATAATTCTACAATCATTCACAATCACTCAATTTCTTTAATTCCACATTAAAATTTCTGCTGTCTTTATCAATGAGCGTTTTTTGATATATTTGTATTATTGCAGCTGACATTCTGATTAGATGGCTTTTGTATTGTGGTCCTAACCATGTCAGCATACCTTTGAGTACAGCTCTGGCAGATGAGCAGCAATCATACTGAACACGTTGTTCTGGGCCTCTTCAAAAACAGACTACTAGAATTACATTGATTAGTGCTTTGTTCAGACCACTCCAACAATCAAGCAGACCCTCATCAAAAAGCACTTGAGTGAGCCATGTTCACTGGGAGCACTATTTGAAACACATTGCAGGTATTTTGGTATCCTTCGGTCTTATTTGCCAATGACTACAACACCTTACTGTCAAAAAGCTGCTTATGCTGGAGTATCATTGGGGCGCAATCCTGAAATCATCAAATATCAAAGGAAAGTAAACAAAATAAAGATACGCTAGCAGCACACCATTTATATAGATTGAGGGACAACATGATCATTATGGCTGTCAATACTGTTAGGTTGTGTATAAAAATGCATAGTCACACCACAGAGCTTGACAAAGAACTCAATGACAAGCGCTTCAAAAGGAGGTCAGGAAAGTTGAAATTATTTGTTTATTTGATGCCACAGTGTTACAGGCTTAACTGCAAAATGACCCACAAACAAAACCTATAAATGATAATTTTGTAAATATTTGTAATTTGTAAAAGTTATATTTACAAATTATAAATATTTACAAAATTATCATTTACAGTAAACAATATTATTTAATACGTTTAGTTCAAATTTAAACCTTATTTTAAATGGAACAACTATACTGGATAAACCGAATGGTGTTCACTCACCTTTGCATTGATTGGTGTTCTTGTCCAGGATGGCCTTTGTTGACACAATCTTCCCATATCTGCAAAAATAATAATAATAAACATTCTGATTATACTTGAATCACTTTCACTATTTCCAACATCAGAAATTTTCTTGGGATTTTCATCATTTTAGGGAGGTGGGTCAGGACATGTAACCTTTCCTGACCAAATCATCTGAGACATTATGGAAGGTTTCACGATGTTTTAATCTCAGAAGATAAAAACAGACTCCAAAATTGAACCGAGACTGACCCTGACGTAGTTTCTGAGGGTGTCCGAGAGAGATTCCACTCGAACACAAGACTGTACTCATCTTTCCTACCCTCTGCTTTAAATCCCACCCGCAGGCTTCAGAATGCAGATGGTGACTGTCTCTCATAAATGATGATAATAACCAGACATTTGTATGGTGTCCAATCCTGCTAGGAGGGCCTATAAAACAGACTGACAACCTCCTTACCTCCCTCTCTCTCTCTGTGTCATCGTCTCATTCCTGCTGTCCATTCCACTACTTTTCTCTCTTTCTTTTGTCTTTCTCCCTTATTTTCCCTCCATCCTACTTCCCTCCTGAAAGAAGTTACTAAAGTTTCTCATCAGCTCAGTCTATCAGTCGTCCTGGAAAGAGAGACGCAAGAGAGAGACAAAGGGAGAAGTACAAAACTGAGACAGAGAGCAAGAGAATATGGGCAGAGAATATAGGGGGGGGGGTGATGTGATCGTGCAGAACAGCTTGGATCACTGCCTGGCACTGTGGGCGAGACTTTTTAATTAATGTTTTAACACCACACTGACTGACTGACTGACTGACTGACTGGTTCACTGGTTGACTGGCCGACTGACAGTCCGACTGCCCCAGGTGAGGGATGGAAGTATATTAAGGAGAGACAGACAGAGAGGACTTAAAGGAGAAATGAGAAATTGACAAAGAGAGGGAGAGCAGTCAGTCTAAAGATAAAGAGAGACACTGGAGGCAAGGAGTTGGTAGTCAGGGAGCGATAGAGAGATAGAAAGAGGTGTTTAATAAAGAAAAGATCATTTAGCTGTCACCATCATGAGAATCTCTGTCAGCCAACTGTTTCTGCCTGTGAGAGCAGTAGAATAGAGACTAGATCGTCAGACAGGCTCGCCTCAAACTCTACTGGGACAGGACACTTTAGAAATGAAGACAGTAAAAAGGCTTTAAAAGGCTGATATCACATCAACATGACAGCTCAGCAGGGAGGGAGAAAATCAAGTTGTTTTTTACATATTTGGTGAAAGTCAAAATCAAACAGTCAAACAAACCTAAATTTCCAGACATTCTCCAGCCATTCAAGATATTTTTAGTATTTACAAAGGCAGCTATTGTGACATTTCGAAACAAAATATGATGTTTATCCTGGTGTGGTAACTAAGTCATGGCTGGTGGTAAACAAGGTCTTTAGCCTGCGGGTTGGGGAGCAATCCAACGGTTCCAGACATGGAAAACACTCAAAAAACAAAAAACAAGGCAGAACTAATCACCCCCCTTTACACACACATACACAGCAACAACACAGATCAAAAACACCAAAGCAGTAATTGCACATCTGGCTATACCCAACTCTTGTTGACTTCTGCCTGGGTAAGATTCAAACTTTCTGTGTGTGTGCTTGTGCATATGTGTACACCTGTATGCATGAGTGTATGTGCCTGGATGCATTTGTTGGATGCATGTCAGTATTTGTGTGCGTGTGTTTGTGTGTGTGTTTGCAGGGTTAGTATGTGTGCATGCACCATCAGTCTTTTGCAGCAGATGGTTTCCCCGGTAAAACATTTCCAGACTGTGCTTTTACATGAGAGAGAGAGAGAGAGAGAGAGAGAGAGAGAGATAATTTGACCCGGTATGACGCATTATGAGTATTGCAAAAAATATGTTTACAGTTGTCTGTTTAGCCAAGTCGTTGCTGTGCTTGTGTATGTCCTGGCATGTATGCATGTCTAACTTGAATTGCAAGTTGTTTTGAAAAGCATGCAGTTAAAGAAAATGCATGCATGTGTGCAAGATCAGTGTATGTTATGTACAAGTAGAAATCCACCTGTTCCTTCTCTTGTTACTCAATCCAGAGCTGGATTGCAAATAGCAGGAATAGGAAGATTAAAGAGGTGGAGAGGAAAGATGACGGAATGGCTTTGGGGAAATGTCAAATTCCAAAACACTGCACCATCCAAAAAGATGTTTCATCCTGGACTTCATTCAATGGTAAAATTCCATTTTATTCAGACAGCTACTATAATCCGCTACTCTGGGGTAAAGCTGTAAGTATTGACAATAATAGGGACATAATGAAGAGCGGGAGGAGGAGAGGATGGAATAAGAAGAGAGGAAGGTGCAGATTCAGGTGCAGAAGAGAGGAAGTCCCAATTGGAAGTAACTCCCCTTCTCTCTCTCCCTCCCTCCCCCCCCCCTCTCTCTCTCCACAATGGTTCCAGCATAAGCCTGGAGCTGGTTGAAATATCATTGACCTGCACTTGACCCAATAGTACTGACACATGAGACACTCATGAAAACCTATTCAAATACTTAAAACACACAAAAAAGAGAGGAGAAAGAGCCAGATGGTCAGGGTTAGCTGTTCTTTATTTCATTGCTTCCCATTGTGCTAGAGAAGTGGTGGGTGAACAGGTTTTGAAAGGGATTTGAGTGCATGTTTTGTTGCCTCTAGTCTGAGAATAATCTTTCAGTCCATAATGGGGGTGAAGTGGGAAGCAAAAGTTTAGCAATTGTGCATCAAGTATGAAAAAAGTGACTTCTAGCACTGCATCTGTAGATGTGCAACCCAGCATTTAAACTGAAGACAAATGATTAGAAGTTTTTTTGATGTGACCTCCCTGATATACATCTAAGGGAAGCACAGTGTTGTGTGTTATTGGACTCAGCACATTGCTGCATGGTCGAGAGGACAGCTGGTAGAGTTTTGTTCCAAAACAGCCACTATTTGAAAAACAAGGCACCCGTCCTTTCAAAATGATTGCTGACATAAAAATAAACCATTCCGGTTGTGTGAATGGCTCTTCTTCCCAAATACTAACATTTTGACAAAGGGATCCTATACATTATTGAACTACTGAGACACTTTTTCAGGCTTTGACATGGAACCCTTCATTTGCACCCTTAAAGGTCATGATATACAAGGAGTGTTTTGATGCAGTATATACAGTATTATGACCAAAGGTACTTTTTGCTCCTTGTTGTTCCTTTCCCTGTGGAAGATAATATCCCCATCTACATTTTCTCAAAAAGTTGCCTTTTTATCAGGAGCTTAAAAGTGAGTAGCTGGTCAATCTAAAAGTCCTTACCTGCTTTGGCTTCACAGAAACACTACAAAGACTCACAAAACAGTACTAAGGCAGAGAAAAACGTCTTTCCACAGCACCCTGGGTTGGAGACGGGTGGTGGGGGGTACGCTTGACAGCCTTTCACTATGACAATCCCTTTAGGATATTCTACATGTCTACTCAACCCATGAGTAGTCCTTAGAATTCTGGCCAGAGCCAAGTTTAGATTAAAAAGACAAAAAAACAACAACAGAAAGACTAGTAAGACCACTCAAATTGACAGCATTTTCCAGACTGCAGAGATTTAGGAAGGAATGTCAATATGAAACCCAGCGCTCCCATTCTTAGCCGGCTTGGCTTGACACAACCTGTGTGTGCACTCTGTGTGTGTGTGTGTGTGTGTATGTGTGTGTTAGTGTTAATGACAGTCCTCAGAGGGCCCTTGGAGCGTCAGATCTGTGTTTTCGTTCCCTCGTGGAATGCTGTCAGCTATGGATGCTCACCGTTTGATGTCTCCTGAACCACAATTTACACACACACGCATACACACACACACACACACACACACAGCATTCTTCCAACGTCTCACCAGGTAGTCTGTCAGTACGTATATACTGGATGTATGGGTGCACATTCTATATGATTGTTAGTTTCTGAGGCTGTGTGTGTGTGTGTGTCTGTGTGTGTCTGTGAGCGAACGTACGTGCAGGTTTGTCTCTGTGTGTGGTATCTCCTAATTGGGTATCCGATACAGCTGTCTTTTCTCCTGCATTTCACCTCATTCTTTCCTCTCTGCCAGTTAGACTCAAACAGACAAACACAAAGGAGGGACTGAGACAGTGTGGCGCTTCAGAAGTCTTGCTATTCATTCCAAATATGTCCTTTAACATCTTCAGGCACTATAAAGAGATGAGATTTGGGAGTGTTTCCATGATGAAAAATCAATGTGCTGTGAATTTATAAGATGGCTCGATGTCTCTGGAATGTAAAGTTTTTCTGCCTCTTGAGAGAAAAAGAGGAGCTCACCGTGAAGTTCAGTTACTTCATGAAATCAGTGCCACTCTGTTTTGGTGGAGCATTCAGGAATTGGTCCCATAAAGGCAGTGCAACCACCCAGGGGTGTAGTGGTGAATAAGAAGGTGATCATCATAAGACAAACAACCACCAATTAAAAAAAAAATATGATGATATTTTAGAAGACTTACTTAAAAGGCCCTATCCTCAAATACCTCACATCATTTTGATACTATCAAATGTATACTATGAATTTTTGCCATAAAGATTTGGGTCAGACTGAAAAGTCTATTTTGCAAATAAAAAAGGGTGGTTAACTGATTTTGGGTGAGTTTACCCTCCACTACATATACCTCTTCAGAAAAGACAGGCTCAATACGCTCTCCATTTAAGATGCTGCATGTGGGATCTTCTCATCAATATAATCGCTGCAAAATAAGTTGTGCTGACAAAAGAACACGACATTTAACCCTATTGACCTGCTCGGTGTCGTCATTTGGTCCAGTTTGGGAGTTCTCAAGCTCAATTCCCGCCCAGATCCAACAAAGCCCTTAGAGAGGTAAGTCCCACATCAGGATCGGTAAAAGAGAAATAACAATGTGGTGAAAGAACACATCTCACTGGGGCTGTAGTGCATAATGTGGATGGTTGTTATCACATCACTGTATTTGGAAAAAAAAATCTATGTGGGTTGACTTGAAAATTTGACTAAACAAAGCTGAAATTATGAGACCTAGAGACCTCCACCATATTTCCCTCCCTGTTCACTTAAAATTGCAATGCCTCCCTCTCTGTGACGCAGAAGAGTTTGTTTTTAAAACACCTACCCACAACATTACTGCTTGCAGGGAAGCAAAAGAGATCAAGGGATGTTATTAAAATTGTTAGTTGCTAGTTATTAGTTGCCTTTGCTTACAAAATAAAAATAGATTTTTGATTTGATTGTTAAGAATGAATGAATTTGAGGAAAGAAGGTTGTTTAAGTTGGCAGCATGGTAGCAAAACATCCATTACTGAAGCGTCTTCCACAATAAAACACATTAGCTTGGAGTTTTATTTCCCGCGGGCCGATCGACAGGCTTTAGACGAAGATTTGGGCTGTTTCAGTCTCAGCTCCTAATGATTAACGAGAGGTTGTGAACCCGCTCAGTGTTTTATATTCATCTTCAGAAATTTCTCTTTTGAGTGGCTGTTAAAGCTTGCCTGTCCTGATACAGCCCCTCCATAACGGAGTACTGCTTAAGAGACAGCATGACAAAGAAACAGAGGGAGATGGAGAGATGGATGTATGACGAGATAGACAGGCAGCTAGAAAGATAATGAGAACACTAGAACGATGGATGGATGGATGGATGGATAGATAGATAGATAGATAGATAGATAGATAGATAGATAGATAGATAGATAGATAGATAGACAGATTGATTAGAGTGAGCAGAGAAACAGCGGAAGGGAGAGACAGCGGGCAAGCATGAGGGAGAGAGAGAGAAAGAGAGAGCAAGCAAGACAACAAGTGAGAGTGAGGGAGCGAGAGAGAAATTGCCCTTGTGTTCTGCTTTAGATTCTGCTCGCGTTCTGCTCTTTCCCCAGACGTTAAAAGTGTGTCCATAGTTTGGGCGACCGCGGGAGTGATTGGAAATGTCAGCTGACAACAGCACTTTTCACTGACACTCTGAGAACTGGCACAGAGACAGAGAAGCAGGGAGGGAGGGAGAGATAGCAGGAAAGAGAAAGAAAGGGTGAAGGGATGGAGGAAACGAGGAGGAGGAGAATGGGAAGGGAGAGGAGGGCGCCGGCGGGCGGGTTGGCACACAAAAGCCACGCTTGGTGACAATAAGGATGAGGATGACATTGAGATGAAAGAGCGTGTGTGTGTGCATGCGTGTGTGTGTTTTTCAGTAAGAAGGAACTGTCCTTCCATTATTATTTGTAACTGTATGCTGCAAATACCAGTGTGTGGGTGTTTGAATTTGTGTGCATGTGGTAGTGCTTGTTTCTGTGTGCTTTCTGCCTTTCTTTATATTGTTTTCCATGCTTGTCTGTGTGTGTGTGTGTGTGTGTGTGCGCATGTGTTCTTGTATTTACATCAATGCGAGAAAAAGTCAGAGTGAGGATTTGCGAAGAGAGGTCAAATTGGCAGGTCCTCACTCCCTCAAGGGGTTTGGGTTCAGGGTTAATATTAGAATTAGTATTGGGTTTAGGCTCAGGTTTAAGTAATAATCGGCAACATTTTCATATAAATGTCTAATAAATAGTGATTCAAGCTATACACAGCTCATGAAAGCTTTTTTGTTATAGGTCAGTTAAATCAGTTGTAAGGTAAGTGTGTCTGGGTTACAGTAAGGGGTAAGTTTGGTCATGTAGTGGTGAGGCTTAAAAATAGGGAACGAATGTAATGGGTGGGAGCTCCTCATAAGGATACTTTATTTGTCACATACACATACATGCAGTGAAATGCTTTTTTCGCATACCCCTGACTAGATATATACACACACAACATATTACACCACACACATGCATTTTTCAGGTCAGAGGTCAGAGCGCAGGCGTCAGCCAATGAACAGCGCACCTGGAGCGGTTTGGGGTTAAGTGACTTGCTCAAGGGCACTTCGGCAGTGTTGGTGGGCACCGTAGCTGTGACACCAGTCATTTTCGGATCACCAGCTCACAGCTGGAATACACCCCCCTGGTGGTGCCGGGGATCGAACCAGCGACCCTCCGGTCACGGGTCGGTCTCTCTAACCGCTAGGCCAACCTGCCTGACTTCATAAAGGGATATTAGATATATTAGATGCAATAATAACTTTGACTAATAATGTGATATCTTGAGAAATATGAGATGAGAATAAGAAAAAATCAATAACTCAAATTATTACATCATCAGTCAATATTTATTATT
>OOFE01051449.1:44041-54123 GCA_900323365.1 Monocentris japonica | reverse complement strand
TATATCATCTCATGGCTGACATAAAAATGGCTCTTAAGATAATGGGCAGAAGGACTTGTGATGAAAATAGTGTCAAAATTTAAACCACTAGAATGGTACATGAATGGTAGAACTCAAACAATGCCAATTGCCAATCTAGCGTATGTGCAAAAAACATTAACATCACATTGTGGGGAAAATTCTTGGCATTATGTGTATTGTATAATAATGTAATGCATGTTAGCATTTCCCATTGAAAACACTGATAGTCACAAGCTAAGTTACATGATAAAACAGGCCATTTTTAGGATAAGTTGAAACCTAACTCAGAACACAGAATCTCTTAGCAACATTCAGATCCCACTGTAACTCTACGTACAGGTCCAGTTTGTTCCAGTGTTTGTAAATTTGCAATTTTAAAATGCATTAAAAGCTAATGTTCACTTTACCAGTTCACGTTATCAGTATTGGAGAGTGAAAAAAAATTTCAGTCCAGTTAATCAAAAGATCTAAAACCAGTAATGGGATGACACAGTGGTTCAACAAGGGGCAGCATTTTCCAATTCCATTGGGCATTTTAAAGAAAGACATTTTCCTCACAATGTGATGAGAGCCTGGTGAAGAAAAATGACCAATATTCAAAATGTCAAGGTATCGCTATAAAACTGGGAACATTTTATTAAAGCAGCTCAACACGGGGCTCAATATTTTTTAGAGATTACAGGGGAATGCCACCAAATTATTTTGCGCTATGGGCCTGTGACATAGGGCTAAATGAAACTCTTTCCCAAGGCCAGTAGCCAGCAAACTAGATTTGAACCTGTGATGTAATTAAGTAAAACCGGAGCTGTTCCAAAGACAATGAATAGCAGACAGACATCGACCCATAGCATGTTTGAGGTTTTATAACAAGTGAGATGCATTTTGGTGTCAGCAGTTCTGAATCAGAAAATAAAACAGCACCGTTACCATATTTGTTAATTCATCTCCAGATTTTACATCTTGATCACAGGGTCCACCTTAGTCCTCTGGTCGCTGGCTTAGGGAGAGCGATAGCCCATACAAACATGAATTCGTAAATTGTGGGGTACTGCGTCTACAGGATAATTCTGTTTTTAATGAGAGAGATGGTTCTTTGACTTGAATGGTCTTACAATGAAGGATTTGATTCTTTTGTAATCACTATACAAACATCAGCATCAATTTTGCCCCAACTAATGCTATATGAGTAGAAGTAATATGGGCAACTGTTACAAGTTTCAAATTTCATGGCCAAATTAGCTTAAAGTGATATTTCACTTTGATCGGATTTTCATTTTAAGTGCTCATACTTCTGTAGAGAATCATGAATGGCCAACCACCTGAACTGTCCCCTCTAGAGACAATCTTTGATTCTCTTGCCATTTGTACAACTCCTACCAAGAATCAAAACATGCTTTTTTCCACCACTCATGCCAAAGACCCATCTACCAAATTATGGAATTATGCTGTAAGCATTCAAAATTCACTATCAGGCATACAGAAACATTAGCTCTACAAAGAATGAAAAGCAGTCTGCACAAACACTATTAGAAATTTCACTGTGCAAATATAAAATCAGAGAAATGGTTGCTGAAATAAAATGTCATTAACAATTAACCACAGAAGGCAACAGGTTGAAAGGTGTGTGAATGATTTTGCATCCGTTTTGGAAGATAACCATCACTATTTTGGCATGTTGGCTAACTAGTTAACTAGCTAAAACCATACCTGGCTAACCTAGCATGCAATGCTGCTCTCTTGAAAATTGCCTCTCCTCTCCAAATCAACCTATGTATTGCAAAACACTGCAACAGTTTCTTTTTTGGCTCCATCCAATTCATTGCATTTCTTTTAGTATTTGTATATTTGTTTCAGATGTATTGGACTTGGTTGGTTTGGATTCTTTATTGAAATGGGGTGGGTGAGTTGCAGATCTAAAAGCAGACCTGCAGAGCACTAGTATGAGTCAAAGCAACACTGAAACAGTGAAGCTGCCCAGATCATCTTCCACATTTTGAGCATGGTAATCCAAAACTCATTCTGATTGGCTTTAATCCTCTTTACAACTTTCACTCTGAACCAATGTCTTAAAGAGAAATAATCTTATCCAAAATAATAACAACACAAGTGAGAGAACCAAAGTGTTAAAATGCAAGTGAATAAATCATGCATGCAATGCAGGATTTGGCAGGAAATTAAGACAGGAAAATATGTTTCATTACAGCATCCTGATAAAGAGTTCTATGCCAAGGCTACAGTGGTCTTACAGACCAACAAAAAAGGTGAAATAAGAGGTAACAAAGCACCGTCACTGCCACCTCTGAATCCCTCCTTCAATACTTCAATTCAGATAACTGGTCTTCAGTCTTTCCTTTAGCTGATGCTGTGTTGACTGTCAGAATGGCAGCCCTACCCACATGAATCTTCCTGAGTTCAACTCATGAAGGGCAGATCTTGGCAGGCCCACAGGCAGGCGAGAGACAAGCATGGCCATTATTTGTTGTGTCCCTGTGTCTCTATGGTGATAAATTGAGATCTCAAAAGATTTCACCTCTGAAAGGGCTTGCGGACCTTCTTCCTCCTTCTGGGGGGTTTGCCACTTTCAGCCCATGTCTCACTGGACTCTGGCCGATGACCCCCTGGCATGTAGAAGCCTGTCTGGGCTGGGGGAGGGGAGAACGGGGGTGCTCCGGCACCAGTTGGGTGATGGTGGGGTGGACTTGAGGGGAAGAAGCCCCCGTTGGAAGCCATGTCATTAGCAGGCCCTCCTTTAAAGATACGGTTGAAGAAGTCCTGCAAATCAGCAGGGTTGCTTGGACCTGTGGCTTGCTCTGAGGGTGTCCTGAAAATGAAAGGACTGACAATCAAAGTGGAAAAATGGAGTGGAGAGGTTTTGCACTGGAGCCTCAGATAGGGGATATAAGCATAACTATGCCCTTCATTTATGTTTAAATAATGGCAATCTGTTTCTGTAGATTGGCACGACAACAGCATATGAACATATTAAACGAGCACAACAACTATTTAAGGAATATATACTCATTTTTAAACTGTGATACCTTACCTCTGTCGTGTGGAGCTACTGTTGTTCTTGGAACCAAAGGAGATGTGGTAGGGCACACGGTGTGTGTCAGGAGAAATGCCTATTCTCTGGCATCCTGCCCACTCTGAAACATGAGAGCAGAACAGGTCACACCACTTTGCAGAGGAAAAAGGGTCAACGTTTTGGCTTGTCAATAGGCTAGCCACCCACCTTGTATAATATGGAATCGTTCCTTAATGAAGAGCAAGATATTGTGTTCTTTAATCAGGATTTTTTCTGCATAGAGCATTTTGTGGCGGCCGCCAAAGCCACCAGAATGGAAAAATAAAATGTGTTGCTGTAAAATGTTACTTCGAATTGTTTTCAATGAGATTTCCCCATGCTGTATTTTTGGTTGCTATACAGTACTCTGACCAGCAGGGCTGCGGTCATGAGCGCTATTTTACACTATCGTGATGCAGACAAAGTCAAGTAAACGCAACAAGCAGAGTCTAGCGAGATGTGCAAAACTACCGCTTCAGACCGAGATGGGCACGAGACAAAAATGTCGTCCAACATTTAAAGTTAAATAGCAGACTTATTTGGCAAATATGTCTTACTCTAATAGACAAAGACAGCTATAACTGGTTGGCAAAAGGGAAATAAAGTGTGTGCTTGTACCAGGCAGTACGGTAGAAGTCACACAAGCATGAGTAGCTCTAGGTTGGTGCGCGCTGCGTTCACAGACCAGGAAAGTAGCTCTTGATTTATTAAGTAGTGGCTAAATCAATGCCAAGACAGGTATTTGTAAAGTACCTGCAGACTTCACTTCCAAGTTTCATAGTGGTTGGTTTCAATTGATATAAAACAATTACAATAGAGGAATGCCCACTGTTTAATACCTTTAATTGAACTTTTTTGGTCCATTTTCTCAACCTGTTAATTATTTTCCTATAATAGCCTAAATATGATCGAGTCACTTCATCACTGAAAGTTATTTTGGGCCTAATAACTAGGGTCCTTGTTAATGGTATAGAGGGTTGTTTGATAGCGTTCGCTGGCCCTTACAAGTACCACTGAAGCCCTTTTCTGAGCCAGGAAAACCCTGATAATGACTCAATACAAAACACCATTTGTTCCATATTTCCATACTAAAACATGACTACAGAGCAAATTTGATTGAAAAACTAGAGCCAGCAGGCAGCTCTCTCTCTCTCCTCAGTGTGTGTGTGTGTGTTTCATAATTTCTGCCACTACAGGCAACACCTGAAGCAGATATGGTAATGAGATTACACTCAGTCTGTTTTATTTTTATGGAATATGATCTGGGAAACAGGATTATTGGCTGTCATTATGTCCTTGTTGTAGTAGTACACACTGGAAGTGCAACATACTATTTAGGCCAACTGCAGAAAATGTATGATTGCAATAAACATTGCAATGATGATTTCAACATTACTACTATTTATATTGTGTACGATCTGTCAATTGAGGCAACTTGATTTATCATAATGATTCCAATAACTACGATTATTACTGAACAACTAAATCATGCTTAACTTATCATGGAAATATTTGAGCATAACAGCCTAACCAGTTCATAAGAGAGGAAATAAGGGGAGAGGGTACTTCTAAAGGAATAAATGTTGCTGTTGTTGAAGTTTTGCACTGATTAATATTTTTGTTGTTATTGTTAATCAAAACACCTGGACAACAAACTGGAAAGAGCTAGGAACCCCAATGCCGTATACAAAAAAGGACATGGGGCAGACTGTACTTCCTGAGGAGGCTCAGGTCATTTAATGTGTGCGGCAGGATGCTGAACATGTTCTACCAGTCAGCTGTAGCTAGTGCTTTGTTCTACAAAGCGGAGAGGGCTTAGAGGAAGGGGGCTGGCCAAGCTGACAATGTCTCTCACCCTCTCCACTAACACATTAATGAAACTGAGAAGCACCTTCAGCCACAGACTAGGTGCCTAGGTGCACCAAGAAGCGCATCAGGAAGTCTTTCATGCCGGCACCTATTAGACTTTATAACTCCTTCAACCCTATTTAGTTGGTGGAGACATGGACATTTTACTCACACCTGCCATTGCACATGCTGTTAATATGTTGTACTACAACACACATTAGAATTATGTTGCTGTATATGCTCTTCATTACTTTTTGTATTGGTATTTTCACTGTTATTTTATACTCATCATTTTATCTTCATATTTTAGATTCCTTCTATTCTCTACTTCATGTAGCCTTTGATTACCAATGATTGTCTTGTGGTGTAAATGGGTGAATGAGTCATACAGACAGACAGTGTACTGATTAATAAAGCACTGTCTGTCCACATGCAGCTAGCTCCTGCTGGTAAGTGTATCTGACCTCAGGTAGCTGACATAATGTCAATTTTGGGAGAAAAAAACAACAACAAACAACAAGATGAACTTCACCTGTAATATCATAGACCTTGCCATCCATACAGGCAAAGTATGTGATTCGTAAGCCCAGCATGCTGGACTCTGCCCATAGGTCCCCCTCCTCAGCACTATGGCAGCGGTTGCATTCTGCACAAAATCTAGCCTCAGCAGGCTCCCGATCCATCTCAAACCGCCTGCACACAAATACAACAATGCCAATTCTGTATCAAGTACACAGACCATTTGTGATTATCCTGATCTTCTACTATGCATGACAAATTTTAGTTATATGTAATTCTTACTGTATTTTGCTTATCAGGACATGTTTTACTCTTATTCTGAGATGTTCAGTGTGAGTGACATACTTGTGCTTGCCTTCACACTTGGTACACATCATGGTATTCATGGCTTCCTTCAGGTCATCCTGCAGTTTAGTGAGGAAGTCATTCATGGACTTTGAGAGCTCGGTTGCTGCCATGCGCTTCCTGCAAGGTAACAAAAAGAGACTTCCTAGTGATGTATTGCAATTATAGAATAATCCTAAGGCAAATCAAACACACTGTAAATCAATGTAAAATCAATGTTGACTTAGGATAGTTCTAGTCAATATTTTTATTATTTCGTCAGACGTATCACTACTGTGCAAATAAGTACAGTATGGAAATTTCTACAAAGGTTTCTACAAAGGAACAGAGCCTACAGACTCTGTTCCAGCTAAAATGCAGGAACTGCCTTGAGTTCCCATTGAGCATCACATTAACTCTACAGTGGTGGAAAAATGAAGAAGGGGAAAAGAGAATGTATTATTTTCCCAGTGTAATTGACAATGGATATTAAGAAGATAACTTCTTACTGTGCCTTTGATTGCAAAATCCTTAATTGGGTTTGTTTTGCTTTAGAATTTGTATGTCCTGTGTTTATCAGTTTTTCTAGATACTCACAACTCATACTCTTTCCGTGTTTCTGGGTTACTGACAATATCCCAGGCAGCCCTCAGTACTTTGAATGCCTCTCCAGCACGTGGGTGCTTATTCTTGTCTGGATGGACCTAAGTAAGAAAGGACAGAAGAAAGGTTGCATGAGTAATGGAGAAACTATGGCTGCTAAATTGGTAATTTGTCAATTTATTCATCCATCAGTAACATTTCTATTTTTCACTCCACCTGCAATGCACACACACACCTGGACAGCCAGCTGTCTGTAGGCCCTTTTCAACTCAGCCTCAGTGGCATGGACCTCTACGCCAAGCACTGTAAAGGGGTCAAGCTCATCCTCTGGCATCTGAGCAAAGGCTAGCAGTCTTTCCAGCTCCTGGCCTGGCTGGCATCTCCCCATTCTGGCAGGTGACTCAGGGGTGGATACTGGAACCTGGCCATCACTCCTGAACCAGCTTCTGACTTTTTCTAGTAGGACTACCACCCTCTTCCAGAACCTTGAGTCCTGAAAAGCTGCCCAACATCGTTTTCCCCTCTCTCCACCAAGTCGGACCAGCACACCCTTTGCCCACTGGGACCCAAGAAGTACCAAAGCACAAAAAAGTCTGAAACAGGATAAGGCAGCCTGCTTTACCCACTTGACTGACTTAACACTCTTACCAACCAGGTCTGCTCCTGTACTTTTTGTCCATTCCAGAATCCGACTAGCATCTGCC
The DNA here is from genome assembly GCA_900323365.1 of Monocentris japonica. Classification (NCBI taxonomy): domain Eukaryota; kingdom Metazoa; phylum Chordata; class Actinopteri; order Trachichthyiformes; family Monocentridae; genus Monocentris; species Monocentris japonica. The sequence goes on along the minus strand of OOFE01051449.1, from coordinate 47,040 downwards.
TTCATCCCAGGGATATCTGTGACCTTTGCAAGGAGTTGCTGCCCAACGTTGTACAGTTTCACCCCTCCAGCCTCCACACCAACTCCACAATGGTGTGTAAGTGTTACAATAAGCTCAATCACCATATGGACACATGAGATGCACCAGGAGCTAAGAGACTCTGAAAGCATTTCCTTGAAGGCTAAGACAAGCTGGTTGCCTGTTCGCCGACGGCCCCGGCTCTGCTGATGGTGGTGGTGGTTACGTCTACGGGTCTGCTTGTGCCTGCCACCACTTGACAAAACATTACCTTTTTGAATGGAGGAAGAGGATAAAACATTGGATGAACTTTGACTGCTTTGCTCTGAAAATGACCCCCCTCCACTGTTCCTCAATTTGCACCTCTTTCCAGTTCCTGAATTCCTCCAACCAGACTCCCCATTCATGTGCTGCTCCTTTGCAGCTTCATCCTCTTCATGATCCATTACGTGCGTCTTCTCTTGACCTACAGTGGTTTGCTGTTCTAACCGATTTGAAACCTCCTCAGTATTCTCTTTAGCCTCTGTAGAGCCATAGTTCTCTGCTTCGCCAATTCCAGAGTCTTGTGAAGTGGCTAGGTTTGGGGTGTCCTGAGTGTTAGATTTGAAATAGGCTGTTATGTCCTCCTGAACTGGTCGCTCACATTCCTCTTCAGTCACTCTGACTTCCCACTGACAAGGCTTGGTCACTGGAGTGGAACTACCAGCGTACAGGTTGCCATCAGGGTTCTCCTCCTCAGTCTCTGCAATGCTATCCATCTCCCTCTGAGCTGTCTCTTTTTCCATTTTCCCTCCAGTCTTTTGATTTAAGCCCTGTGAAAATGGAATCTCAAGGAAGGTGATGGCCTAGATCCATACACTCTGGCAACATTTTCCCCAGACTCTCATAAGGAAAGAGTGAGACTCTGGGGGGTCCTGAGGTTGGGTCTCATTTCCACCATATCAGTAGCCACTTCCAGGTGTCAAAAAGACTTTCTCTAGAACTCACAACTTGCATCATGTATTGTGTCTTTATCTGAAAAGAGACAGATCAAATAGTTACACATTGCCCACAACCACACTTTCAACAAACCAAACTTCACTGAGGAACTTGCAACTAGCTACATTAATTTGTTTTACATTAGCAATGCTAACACTTCCAATAAAACAACTTAACAGAAAAAAAAGTTCCCTTTTACTTTTTTTACCTGGTACACTGAATAACAAACCATGACTGAAACATGACTGAAAAGTGCAGTCAGGGAAAATCTACACTAATATAGAATTCCAATAAGGAAGTTGGATAGTTTGGCTTGGATTTAAAAATATAAACAATATAAACAATATAAACAAGTCTGGATTTGTTAAACAAGTTTAACAAATCCAGAAATAAAACTGCTAAGACTATCAGAATATAGAAGAATATCATCAAGAGGAAAATCCTGTATCCCATCCACTGACATTGAATGGAAAACCGAATCTGAGGACACTGAGAAAACACCCAAGATGATTTTACAGGTCTGTGGGCAACCTTTCTGGTTCATACCTATTAGCACTACTATGAAATGGAGCTCATTTGAATCCAAACAAACTAAGGATGACTGGGTGTAGCTACATTAACTTATCTGTCAAGCCACAGCCGGGGTGAACGCAGGTTAACTACAATATGCAAATCTGCGTGCACATCGTTATGGCTCCATCACAAAATTGGTCTCGAGTGTTCAAAGCACATGCATGCGGCTCAAGCTTAAATACATAGCTAATTACCTTCATTCTCCCATTATTTATCCTGCTTTGATTCAGGTTAAAGCAATTCCGTTAGAGTAAGGCCGTGTATTAAGCTATTCCCTCTACATTCGTAGTCTGTCTTCGCTAACGTTTCGCGACATAGATGGTGTGCCTTGTAAACAAAAGGATAGACCGAATACGGAGAGACAGCTGTCACAAAATGCTCAGCCTTGCAATGGTGAACTGGCACATCCAACACATAACACTAGCTATCTAACACTCTGTTAAGGGCAGCTAACGTTAGCCCATAGCCAGGGAGTAGCGTGAGAAAGTACCCTAACAATCCAGGACAGACAGGCACTATAAAGGCTAGGATTAGCTTCCTTATATCTAGCTAATGTAACAACATTAATCTCTCCACTCAAAGAACATGACTATAAGCAGCTAATGCCTTTAGCTAGCAAACTGGCAAGCGATAATAGCTAAGAATAGCAGCAAATTAGCTAACGCGTTGCTAGCTCCAATTTCCCTTCCTGTTAGGTTAGCGGCTAAGCTAAGACATATTTAGCACACCAGACAATTCGACCAACTAGGCAAACTATTGTACTTAAGCATTCAAATAAAATGGATGCCATAGCTACCTACAAAATAAACGTGTAACCTTGTTTCTTAACAGTCCGTTTTGTTTTTCTAAGCTACTTTCACCACTTCTTCTTCTACTTGTGCTGCGTCTTCTTATTCTCTGTTTTCTGGCCGTTGGCAAACAACTTAGAAGTGCATTACCGCCACCCATTGATCTCCAGTGGGAACTATCAATTTACAATACTGTTTTTTTTCTTTCAATCAATTTTTTTAACCTACCCTAACTTTTATTATCTTACTCCCCAGTTCCCACCCTGTCAAATCAAATCTACAAATCTAGGATTAGATTTGTAAAGTATAAAGTAATAAAGCTGATGAAATCAACTTTATTTGGCACTTACACATACATGCAGTGAATTTGTTTCTTTGCACACCCCAGTGCAGGTGTCAGCTATTGGACAGCGCGCCTGGAGCAGTTGGGGGTTAAGTGCCTTGCTCAAGGGCACTTTGGCAGTGTTGGTGGGCACTGTAGCTGTGGCACTAGTCATTTCTCAATCACCAGCTCACAGCTGGAATACACCCTCCTGGTGGTGCCAGGGATCGAGCCAGCAACCCTCCGGTGATGGGTTGGTCTCTCTAAGCACTAGGCCAACCCGACGTCCCTTTATAAAAATCCCTCTTTCTAGTTCCTCT
>OOFE01051449.1:31907-43689 GCA_900323365.1 Monocentris japonica | reverse complement strand
GACACACATGCAGCACTAGGTTCTGTTCCTGGTTCAGAAGTGTGGACAGAGGACAGCGCAGGCGTCAGCTATTGAACAGCATGCCTGGAGCAGTTGGTTGTTAAGTGCCTTGCTCAAGGGCACTTTGGCAGTGTTGTTGGGCACTGTAGCTGTGGCACCAGTCATCACCAGCTCACAGCTGGAATACACCCTCCTGGTGGTGCCAGGGATCGAGCCAGCAACCCTCCGGTGATGGGTTGGTCTCTCTAAGCACTAGGCCAACCCGACGTCCCTTTATAAAAATCCCTCTTTCTAGTTCCTCTTCTGCTTCAGTATATGACAGTCCCCTCTCTGCTTTCGCTTTTGCAACTTTTCTCTCCTTGATCCCTCATAGAAACTTTGCTGACCTTGCATCATGATTCCTATCACAATGCACCCCTTTGTGTACTCTACATTCATTTCACATTTTCCATATCATGTATGATTCTTAACACATCCTCTCAGAAAGCTTAAGCCCCTGACCCTGGTCTTATTCAGGAACCAGCAAAGATCAAGTCTAAACTCTCTAAACTCCAAACTCTAAACTCTAAACTCTCCCTGGTTACTCTCCTTCAAAACTTAACAACACAGACTTGCTTTCCTTTTTTTTAATAATCCTAATCACTTTAACTGCCAAGTACAGTGAATATACAGGAATTTGTATTGGTAGCATTAGTGCAGAAACATACTGAGAACTTATAAAGTTTGACAATATACTGACACACATAGTCCAACATCAACAGCACCTCAAATACAATGTGGCTGTGCAAGGCACACTGGGGGGGCTAGATTATACATATCACGCTATATTTACACAATTAATTATAGCTATGTGTGTTCACATAGTGTGGAATATAGTATGGTGGCATCTGTAGTGGGAAGTGCAGTGAGTGACCTACAGGTGTACTACAAGCAAATAGAAAATAAATAGAATAAGCATGAATAATGCATGGTGTAACTGAAGGTCTGAAGTATACAGGGGTTTGCATATATTGTATCAGTGGACAAAAAGTGCACGGGTAATAATAAATATGATAGTACAAAATAGTGGCAGTAGTAAGATTTACAGATATTTCTGATGGATGGTGTTGAAACATCCAGAGACTGCAGGGTTGTTTTTTTTGCAAGGTGCGAATCTAAGGAGGGCTGGTTTATTAGGGTGACAACTGAGGGAGAGGCAGCTGGGGTGCCAGGTGGAGGAAAGCTCTGGAAGAGATGAAGCCTTGGTAGGCAGGGTCAGTGAAAATTTCTCCCACACTTTTCTTCACCATGGTGACATGCAGTGTGCCTTGATGGAGGCCAGCTGAGAGCCAATGACCCACTCAGGCAGTATGGGGCTTGTGAAGCTATAACGGATTGCAATGGAGGGTGTGAGGATGCTTTTCATTGTTGATCTGTAAAAAATGACTGTAAACAGAAGGGTATTTTCCAGGGGTATATAGGTTGGAAGTGAACTGAAGTTGCACCTGTACTCTGAGGAACAATCAGACCCAACCATGTTAAACAAAACCCACTAAAATCCTGTAAATGAAATGCAGTAATTGTGTATGGTTAAACATGTTAAGTGTTCAAAATGTTGCATTTTATTAAACGTTAAGTCTGCAGCTGTTGGCTAATTGTTTCTGGTTACTATTAAGGTAGGAAGCTCCGAGCTGTCAGTCAGTCCTGGTGTGTATGTATTCGTGGGGTCTTTGATATGAAAACGTCTGAGGGGGGACCCCTGCAACAAATTATTGCACACACACAATCTTGAAGAAAGAGAGGGTTAAATTTCAAGCCCCCGTCACCACCGCCCACGTCTCCAATTCGAAAGCCGCCTCTCTACCGGGAGAGGAAGGCTCTTTTTCGGTCAGATGGCGTGCTGCAGTCCGCCCCCGTCATTCTCCAGCCCACACAGACAGCAAAAAGGCAGTCAGCAACCAATACGGTGCGCCGGTGGAGGATTTCTGCCAGCGATTTCAGACGAGTTACAATACGCACAGGGGATTTACTACGCCACTCGGTGGGGAAAGCGATCGGTAATAGGTAACCGGGTAGAAATCGCAGAGGATAACCGGGATGTTTCTTTAATCAGGGTGTTTTCTTTCCGTCAACATCTGGCACAGGAATAGCCCGTCCTGCCTCCAATCGATGGCATAGTGTGAACTGGAGCCAATTAACCAAATGCTTCTGTTTTAGGATAGTCTAGCCTTATCGAGCAAGACGAATATTAGTAGTTGTTTTTTTCTCGCATTTGTCAGAGATTACTATTACAGACTATTGAAATCGGTTGTTGGATAGACAGCCTTGCGTATACGCGGGTCTCCTCTTTGCACTTCCATCTGTCTGACCTGAAGAAGGTAAGAGATTTAGGTTCGTTATTTTACGCAACCCTCTAAATGCACATGGGATTAACTAAACAAACAATGGGGCTGAGAAAAGGACAGGAAATAAACCAAGCTATGGTTACAGGAGCCAAGACTCAAAAGCATGCATGAACTTCATGCACTCAGTTCTTACCCTTTTTGCACTAACAAGAGAGAAGCGTTTGGGAACTGTACCAGGTGTAGTCTAGATGGCAAAGTCATTAATTTCTGTAACTAAATCATAAAGTATTTAAACTACAGCATGAATCTCAGCAGTTCACTTCCTTTACAGACCTTCCGTACCTGCAAGTTAATTTCTTTCCTTTCTCCTGCCCAAACTTTCTAGTACTCTGCCATGTCTTTGCCACGCACGCTTGGGGAGTTGCAGCTGTACCGGGTGCTGCAGAGGGCCAACCTGCTGGCCTATTATGATACTTTCATCCAGCAGGGTGGTGACGACGTACAGCAGCTCTGTGAAGCAGCAGAGGAGGAATTCCTGGAGATCATGGCACTGGTTGGTATGGCCACTAAGCCGCTGCATGTGCGTAGGCTGCAAAAGGCCCTCCGTGACTGGGCAGCCAACCCTGCACTTTTCCAGCAGCCCGTCTCTAATATGCCTCTCGGGGGCATACCACTGTTTAAAGTTGACGGGACAGGCACAAGTGGATCAGCAGGTGGGCCCAGGAAGTCTGTGAGCAATGGCCAGCCAGGATCACCATGTGAAAGGGAGGATAGAGCGTGTCTTACCCCAATGCACAGTGGGAGTCCTAGAAGCCCATGCTCCCAGACCTCCCCACAGCCCCCAGACACACATTACAGGGACAAACTATCACCCATGGACCCCCACTGGCTCAGCCCTGAGCCAGATGGGAACTGCACTTTGGCCTCTGCGTCTGGAATAGAGGAGGAGCCGCGTAGCCCACCTCTGCTTCCAACGTGTCCACCAGGTCCCTCCACACCTCCAAGCTCTTCTACATCTTTTACTCCAGCGGCCCTCTCAGCTTGGCCTGGAGGGCAACTGGATGGGGAGACGGCACGGGCGGTGGGGGAAAGCGTGGAGAGGCTGCTGAGGACCCTGCCCAGATCAGATCCTGGAGAGGTGAAGACTCTGCTGAGGATGAACAAGAAGATGGCAAAGACAGTGGGTCACATCTTTAAGATGGGGTCCCAGGACGTGAACAAGGAAGAAGAGATCCGAAAGTACAGTCTCATTTATGGACGCTTTGATTCCAAGCGAAGAGAAGGCAAGCAGCTCACACACCACGAGGTAAAGGCATCAAACCAAAGACAAGAGCCAAGACAAGGTGTTTGAATGTAGCAAATAAGAATTCTTAACTATACTGATATATTGTTAGATACATAGAGATATTTCTATTATAGGCTAGAGGGGAGATCATGCAGACAAATATACACATCAAATGCAGGTGTACAATTTTCATAACATCGTCTGCACGTTATTTTTACAGTCTCTATCGCTCCCCTCACTCAGTGCTTTGTTTCCTCAGTTGATCATCAATGAAGCCGCTGCCCAGTTCTGTATGCGTGACAATGCCCTTTTGCTGAGACGGGTGGAACTATTTTCTTTGGCTCGGCAGGTGGCAAGAAAATGTGCCTACACCTCCACACTAAAGCACACTAGGTAAGGGCACCAACCATAGAGAACAGGGATTTTCTTACCTGCAACCAATGGCCATCACACCCCACACCTACTGTGTCTTGTTTGCTCTTGCATCCAATGTTTTTTGTTATTATTACCTTCCTTTTACTGTAAGAGAAACAGAAACAGTTTCAGTATTCCAGTAATGTAGAAAAAAGCAAAAGCTTGGGACCTCCATAGCAGGCACGGTAATGCATTAAATGTACTCAAGTCTTTGGCAGAGGAACTCTATTTAATTGGAATGAGCTACAGCTGACTAATTGTGAATGAAATCGTGGCACTTCATAACTGAAAAACACACCTCATGTTTGACACTTTTTCCTCAAATACCTTACTGTACCCGGTTGCCACAAACCAATTCCTCCTCAATCTGTCTGATAATGTAACACAACATTTTAGCTGTATCTCTATGATAGTAAAGACTGGCAGATATAAATTCCTTGCTGAATGGATTTCTAGCTTTGAGTACAGTAAAGTAGAAATCATGACCTTGTGTATGTAAATGTCACGTTTTCAACTAGTTGATATTGTCAAATATGTTTTGTGACTACACCTGAAAACAAATATTTCAAATAATCCAAAATATTATATATGTGTGTGTGTGAAGTCATAAAAGTCAGTGCTGATTGGCTGATGTATGAGAAAGATTGCATCAGAATATTTGAATGCTGTGGTGTTTTTCACATATTTTTTAAAAGTCTTTCAAATTTGAAAATGTATTAAGCTAGAAAAATGCAATTAGTTTTTTAACACTTGGTATTCAAATGTTGTCAAAATATACACACTTGTTCAGATATTATGGGCAAAAGATAAGCAAATTCTGCTTAGGATAATTAAATTCTGAACAACATATTGTTTTGTTCCTGACTTTAAGTTAAAACAATATTCCAGGTCTGATCACAAGTTGAATAAAAGTGGTATTTAATATGATTTATTGATTATTGCTGTATCTTTCATAAAAACATTGGCTTGATTATTTTCTTACTACAGGACAGATGACAACAACTCACTGTCACAAAAGAGGGTGAGACATGAGGTGAGTTGTCAGAGCTCCACTACTTCCAGCCAACAAGGCTTGGTGCACATTGAGTATGTGAATGTAGCAGGATCAAAGCGACAATCACTTGTCCTTGTTGCATCTTTTCACCAGTAGATTGAAACTGTCCATTTGCACTATGTTGACAGTGTGCGTATATGATGTCTTTTAGGTAATTGTACCTGAGAGTGTGTCCTTACTTGTCGGAGTGGAGGGGTCAGACGGCTTGACCCAGAGGGCAGACGATGACAGCTTATCTGCAGAAAGCCTGGATAGCGTATCACAAGGTAAAGTCTTAAGATCTGTAAAATGATTGTGAGTAAGTTTAGCTGCTCAGTAGCTTTATAAAATTGTAACTCTGAACTCTGTCCTCTGCTATAGATCATCTTTCATCCCCAGACATTCTTCATGTTTTTGTAAATGTCAATGTCTGTTTGTAAGACTCATTGACAATCTTGAGAAGAGAATGTTTCTGTCAAGAAGATCAGTGTTTGAAGATAGCATTTACACCCAATTCTGTCTGTCCTATTAGACATAGGCTCACAGTGCAACCAATCTCCATCCCCCCGCCCCCCCACCGACACCTCCAACCCTGCCAACTGGAGTCGCCATCTCATACAGCAAACGCTCATGGATGAAGGGCTGCGATTGGCTAGGATGGTGTCACATGATCGGGCTGGCAAGCTCAGCCTAGGGTCAGAAGGAACTCATTCCACAGGTGACTTTTCAAATGATGGCTTAACAATATTCCTATTTCCTGATTTACCTCATATTAGAGACCGATGAGAGAGTAAAAATCTATTTTATAAAAGACCCGTTTACAGTGAGTATTTTTACCTATTTCTGTGTTAAATTCAAAGTGGATATATTAAAAAGGAGCAAATGACGTATGATTGAATTGAAAGAGGCAGACAGAGATTCCCTAACCTCTCTTAACAATGAATGTTTTATGACTCTACAGTTTGAACTCTAGTGAGTCACAGTCTCTCTGAGGTGACGCCTCCCACCATCCACAGCTGAACTTCACTAGGCTGTAAATCAGAAAGGATACAAGTTAGAAGGGAAACAGAAGGAGGTGGAGAGAGATACCGGGGTGGGGGGGTTACACTGTTATGTGTTAGAATAGCACATCCATAATACCCTGTCATTGTACTGTTTTCTGATACTTAATAGCATTTTTTTGTAATTCAGCAAAAAAAGCAAATGATCCAAGCAACTCAATAGTTCTGGGCTGTGGTAGCCATGAAAAGATAAAGCAAGGAGAAAGAAGCCAACAAAGACATGAGGGGGTGGGGGATAGGAAGTACTCTGTGGGCGGCAGAATCAGACCCCCCCCCCTTCTGCACCAGCAGCTGACGTCAGAGGGTGTTAGGTGCGTGGGCTGAAGGGCGGGATGGATGGGGCGTGGGGGCGAAGGAGTGGGAGGTAATTGGAGGGGCGTTGCATTGACTCACCAAGCGACAGCGTCCAAAAATAAAACCCGTGGGCAGGGAAATGGCACAGTCTTTTTTATACATCTCTGCCTCTACTAAGAGGACTGTGGAAATAACAAAAATGACATATGTTTCATCTCTGACGTTGATCTCCCTCACTTTGTCTTGTTTTTCCTCACTCACCCTAGTTTACTTCTTTCTGTCTCACTAATTTTAACCCAGCTTTCTTTCAGTTCCTTCCAACTTCTGTTTTCTACCATAACTTATCTTCCATTATCAGTTTTATCTAGTCAGTTTAAAATTTCTAATATATCAGAGATCTGAACATTTAAATCAGAAACACAAAATCCTTAATCCAATAAATCCAACATCTTGTTTTTCTCTGTTATTGAATTTATGGAATTAAATTCTTGTATTATTACAGCATTATATTGTACATAGATTATTATATGAAAATCAAATTATGAAATCAAGTGGAAACCAATCCAGAGTATAGACTCTGAAGGTGTCTAAAGGAAAGGTGCTTAACACATAAATGAACAGCGATTCTTTGGCTCATAAACGCTTTATAGAACTGATATCCTAGGAGTTATAAAATGATCAGTAGTGTGTTAATGATTCACAGTAAGTGGACATTCATAGCTCTTCATTACAAAGTGAATTTATATTAAATAACAGTGTCAGAATATTATCATGCAAAGTAACAATGAACATGACACACAATGACTCCGTTACTAACCTTAACTAGCTGGCCAGAACCATTACACCTTTGTACTGTAGTACACAGTCAGTGAGTTCATGATTTGACGTGCTCACATTAAACCATGAACACCAATTAAAGAACACCGACACGGCTGTGGCCAACTGTATCAAAGTTCAAATACGCTTATGACACTTTCCGCTTTGGACACTTTGTTTTACGCAGCAACTTGTGCCAATGATAAAATATATATAATAAATAAACTAGTGTTTATGGTGAATCTCCTTCTTGTAGGAATTCTCCAAACTGTTATTCAAGGGCACGCTCCCGAGGAGATGCTTTTACAAAACTGCTTTTAAAGATTTATTTGAATTTGACTTTCGGCCTTTCTCAGGCTAGACTTACCCTTTATCTTTTCATTCTCACATTGATTGACACAGCGGCCAGTATGTGACAGTATGGGTTTTAATCTGTTACAGACTAATAAAGATCCATTCATGAACCACTTGGATCTATATAGAATCACTGTTATACTGTATGGTACTGCTAAGGGCTCTTCAGATAGGGCCGGAGAACCATTTAGTGGTTCTGAAAACGGTAATTGTTCTCGTAAGATCACAAGAACCTTTTTGTAGAATGCCCATGATCTTGTTTATGTGTTGTCTCATATTACATATATTGACTTATTTGCTCAATTTTATTTTTCTCCACAGATTATGAGAGTAAAGTGGAGAGGAGGGGTTCGATAGCAGCACGCAGGAGTAGTAGCCCTGGCATCACCAAAGACGACTCCAATCACAGGGGGAAATGAAAACACTCAGGGGTAACAGAACTTGTGTTCAAACCTGACATTGAACTCCACTCAGTCTACTCTATGGGCTGGAACTGAGCAGGTTTTCCACATGTACTTACATCAAGGATGCCATGAGCATCTGATGGGGACAAGGCCATGATCGGCATCAGAATCACTGTAGTAAATGTCTGAATTCATTGGTGATTGCCATCATAAACCTGCTTCAGGCAGAGCCCTTAGAGTTGTGTAACAAGTCTATGTGTTACCTCTGTATACATAACTAGGCCAGATGCATTTTTTCCTTTAAAATACGTATTGGCTATGTGGTCTACAGATTTGGGGGAATGGACAGTAGGGGCCAAATTGATTTGAGTACCGTGGCCTGTAAAGAACTGATTTATCAGTTACTTAAAAGAAACTGCTTGTCTACCCATATGCCCCATAACTTACAGTTGTGAGGAAAAGTTTGTGAACCCTTTTGAATTACCTGCATTCTTGTATAAATGGCTCCTAAAATATGGTCCTATATGATCACACAAAACATCTTGCTTTTTTTGTCTTTATTGAATATATTGTTCAAACGTTAACAACTTAGAATGGAAAAAGTATGTGAACCATGAGACCGAGTAACTGGTGGAACCTCTTTTAGCAGCAATAACCTCAACCAAACATTCCCTGTAGTTGCTGATCAGACCTGTTAGGAGGTATTTTGGACCATTCCTCCTCACAGAACTTTCAGTTCATTGATATTTTTGGGATGTCTTGCATGAATGGCTTGCTTCAGGTCATGCCACAACATTTCAGTAGGGTTAAGGTCAGGACTCTGACTGGGCCATTCCAAAATGTGAATGTTCAGATCACGGACCGTTACCCTGATATTCTCCTGTAGAATTTCCTGATATAGCTCTCCCAAATTTGGAATTCATTGATCCCTCAATGATTGAAGCCGTCCAAGGCCCTGAGGCAGTAAAGCAGCCCCAAATCATGATGCCACTCCACCATGCTTCACAGTTGGGATGAGGTTTTGCTGTTGGTACAGTGTTTTTTTCTCTTCCAAACATAGTGTTGTGCAAACTTGAGACTGGCAGCAATGTTTTTGTGGAGAGCAGTTGTTTCCTCCTTGGTGTCCTCTCATGAACACCACTCTTGTTTAGTGTTTTCTTATTGTGGACTCGTGGACACACGTTAGAAAGTTCAAGAGATGCCTGCAGATCCTTAGCCGTTACCTTAGGTTCCTTGTCACCTCCTCGACCATTATGCAGTCTGCTCTTTCTGTGATCTTTGCTGGACACCCACTCCTAGGGAGAGCAGCAATGGCGCTGAATTTTCTCCATTTGTATACAATCTGTCTGGCTGTAGACTGATGGAGGCCCAAGTCTTTGGAAATGCTTTTGTAGCCTTTTCCAGCCCTATGAGCCTCAACAACCCTTCTCTGGAGGTCCTCTGAAATTTGTTTTGGCCAGTGCATATTCTACTTCAACAGGAGCGCAGACTCTGTTGGTAACCAAACTTTGTGGGGTTTTTTATATGACAGGACACCTCTAACCCACCTGCCTGTCATTTCATTGATTGGATCACCTGACTTCAATTACCCCCTTTCATAGAAGTCATTATCCTTGTGGTTCACATACTTTTTCCAGCTTAGGTTGTTAATGTTTGAACAATAAGTTCAATAAAAACCTGCAAATGAAAATCTGTTGTGCATTATTTGTTAAACACATTGTGTTAATCTATTGTTATGACTTAGATGATGATGGGGCTTTATTTTAGGAGCCATTTCATGTTCAAGTTTTTCTCGCAACTGCATATGTTATGAAAATATTTATTGGCATGTTTTGGGAGTTTCATCTGTGTCAAATGAAATGGGCTCCATGCAGCAGGGGGCGCCATAAGAAGGGGCCACCACAGCTGTAGAAATAGACTCCCATATGTTTGCATTTACCCCTAAAGGAGAAATTTGGATTCTTAAAGAGACATTTCTCAACATTTGCAAAATACAATATTACATCCTTCCCTGCAGTGCATTACCCTCAGGAAATGGATGCTTATCGGTGCTAGTTTTTGAGAGGTTTTCCTGTGGTAAAGTCGTAGATATGAAAATGAGCACAAGACATGGACATGAGCGATATTCTTTAACATCAAAACACGTGAACATTTAAACAGTCTAGTCAGTGTAGATGGAGTAGGAATAAAATAAGATATGTTGATTTAGATTTCCTTGTACTGGAGCATACATACAAATAGTCAATATGAGTATGTGAGTATCACTGTCAGGTTCAGATGCCTTTTGTCCTTAACTGCATCGGTTCTCAACCTTTAGATTTGAACAGGCAGGCTGAGGTGTTCAACATGTGAAGCCATGGGTCTGGGCCATCCCCTCTATTTCCCATCTTTCTATAATAATAATATTTTTTACTAATGGCTGATATGTTATTTGTAAGCGGTAATACTTCAGGCTTTTGTTTGGCATTTTTTCCTTTATTGAGGCATTTGATACCCATTCTGTACTGATTAAACACTGCCATAGGCTTGCAACTTATAGGAAAATGTACTCAAAACACCTCCATTCAGCTCAGTGGTGTGTTTTTTCTGTAATAGTAAGAACAATAATCATGTGACACTTATTGATCCCCATTGGGAAATTCTCTTCACTTGCCCCCTGCACAGGGAAGTCAGGTTGCTACAGAACGGCAACCCTGGAGCCAGTAGGGATTCAGTGTCTTGCTCAAGGACATGGGGGCTTGAACCCAAGTCCTCCAGTTGAAGAGCGCTCTCACTACACCTACACTAAAATGCTGTGCGACTGTAGAACCAGGTTGTTCCATAATGGAACCTCTGAGGAAACCACTTTCAATTCTGATTTACAACAATTACAGCTTTTTGTTTAAAAGATTTCAATTTACTACAGCATTTTCATAAAATGTGATTACTGTAGGTCTTTGAGATGTTATTTTTAGATATACTGGAAACCAACGGCAGTGTCTAATCAGCACAAACCTAATACTAAATATTTCTGTACACTTAGATATATGCTCCTGACAAGGTGAGCATTATGTAAGAACCCCATTTCAAAAACAGTGGTTTTGCCCTTCAAATCTCTCTTTACTTTCAAGGCTAAACAAAACACAAGAAAGGAACAAAACCACTTGCTTTACTTGTGGTTAAAAGAAAGTAATCTCATAGTGCTTTATTTTTGATACAACAGCTCCTACAAATTACATCAACCTCATATAAGGAATAGTTTTGAACATATTCAGACTAAATGTTATGACAAGGCTCATGTTCATAATACCATGACATTTTATGTAAGTCTTTGTGTACTTCAGGATTGATTACATATTACAATGACAATGAGGTAGCTTGCATTGCATCAATTTAACCTGCCTGTCTCTTGAGCATTAGATAACCTCCTCAGTTAATGTTGCAAAACAGATTATTTATTTTGTTAAATCTGAATAAATGTTATTTTATTGTTTAAAGCTGTGCGTGTTGAACCTGTCTTCAAAGAATCATTTTCTTAAGCAGTTTGGCAAATCATGTTATGGAAATGTGATGTGTGGTAGGAGCCAAAAGGTTTGCGTCACACAACCAACAACACCACCTCTGCTGTCGCCTTGTTTGTTGCTTCCATTTCAGCCCCAAGCGTCAGGCCTGTACAGACGATGCTTGCATGACTCACCTATAGCTGTGACGTGATCAGGGCTACTCAGTGCTTTTCCACACACACACACACACACACACACACACACACACACACACACACACACACACACACACACACACACACACACACACACACA
>OOFE01051449.1:4153-17379 GCA_900323365.1 Monocentris japonica | reverse complement strand
CAGAGCTGAAGTAGTTGTCATGGGGCAGGGTTCCATACTGGGTTTGTACACAGGGCATCGCTAGGAAAGAGGACAACAGCGGCAACGATTACAACTAATGAAATTCAAAATCCAATTATTTTCGTCCATCTAAGATCACTACTTTTAATTGTCCTATCACATAACAAATATATTTTTATACTGACAATTAAATGACAATTATTGAAAATAAGATTCTATGTAAATGCTATGAAAACTACCACTACACATTCTAAATTCTTAAAACAAAAATGAATCTAAACTTTATATATGTGCTAAAAGTATGATTTTTAACGATTATGCTTTCAAAAAGAGAGAGACATCTACGACTAACTGGGGCTGATAATATTGCTTGACTGTCCATAAATGTACAGTTGTGGTCAAAAGTTTACATACACTTGTAAAGAACATGTATATCATGGCAGTCTTGAGTTTCCAATGATTTCTATAACTCTTATTTTTCTGTGATGGAATGATTGGAGCACATACTTCTTTGTCACAAAAAACATTCATGAATTTTGGTTCTTTCGTAAATTTATTATAAATTTATAAATATGACAAAATCTGCTGGGTCAAAAATATACATATACATACATATACAATATACATACAGCAATGCTAATATTTGGTTACATGTTCCTTGGCCTTTTTCACCTCAATTAGGTGCTTTTGGTAGCCATCCACAAGCTTCTGGCAAGCTGTGAAATGTTTCCCCCTGTTGAAGTGTCAAACCCATCTTTTTTCTGCCCTAAAATATGTATGTATGTATGTTTGCTTGTGTTACAAAACACATAAGCCTGGTGGAAACACACTAATAACTGAAGAAATATTAACTCATGACAAAGGCATTAAGACAGATGAAAAATAATGAAGTCTGCTTAATATCTACTTGAGACAAGACAAGATAGCAACACAATAGTGTACACCCACACTGCCGTTTATGAGATTTTGCAACATGCCTAAAATATATTTTAATAACTATTTGTCACACAACACTCTTACAATGTACTGGAAACTCAATAACTACTGTTACTATGCTATCACAACTAGGAAGGAAAACTAACTCCTGAGAACAAATCATACAATAATGGAAATGATAGCTTTGACTGCTGTCCAGGAAAAAGGACTGTCCCCCACCCAGGTATGAAATAAATCTAAATATTATATTTTCAAACATTCTGTTGTCCATCAAACTATGTCATTATTTAGGATGTAAGGAAAGCATATCAGTCCTAACAGGCTTGTCATATGAGCTTAGATTTTTATGGAAGAAGATAATACGGAGCATGTAGCATAACTTGAAGCAAGCCTGAATCTTTCAAACTATAGCTTCAACATCATCACCATTAATGCAACCCCCGATCCCCACTCCCACCCCCCGCAAATAAATGAATAGTAACGCAAGCAAACAAGTAGTACACTTTCACCAACCTGGTTTGTAAAAATATCCGGATTTTGAAGAGTTTTGTTTTCATTTATTCCAAACGAGTGAAACACATGAATGTCACCTCTGCCGTGAGCGCACACTATGTCAAACCTCTAGCCTTGGGAGAAAGCTACAGCAACGCACCCAGCACCATACAGTCTGTTTTATTTTGTTTGCATCGACAAAAGGCGTGTCTTTCTCCATATATGGTAAACGGGGCCGTGGAACGTTCCGGGTCATGAGCCAATGGCGTCGCTTTCACACAGACGTTCTTCCGTCTGACGCACGCACGGGATTCCATTGACGCAAGAGCCGGCGGACTGTGTGATCTAAATATAAACCCACAACGACAATGTCAGACACGTGGGGCTATTACTGGCTGAAATATGCTAAAAATAAACTCCACTCTGCAGGTGTTGACTTTTTATCACTGGAAATGGAGGTATAAACAGAGTTACACATTTACAAACGTGTGGTGTATTATCTCATGATAGAATGATACATTTATGGATGCATCAAGTCTCACATTTGTGTTTTACCCACACTCTGACTTTTTTTCATAAAATATGTCTCTTCGGGTTTGCTGGTTAACCAATCATAAACATATACAGAGTAATGTGAAAAGATGAAAAGGTTTTATCAAAGTGAAAAATAACTTAAAAGTGGTAATTCTCGAGATCCTGATTTTTCTTATTTTGGTGGCAGTACTGTGAGGTCTTTTCCTTGGATTTTCTGTTGATTAAAACTGCACTAGCCAACTTCACACTTTGGTAGCCCCAAAGTGCAGCAAGGGGTAACTGTTAATATTTTTTCTTTACTTCCATACCCAGAAATTTTGTAACATTATGTCAGTAAACTGTACACAGCAAGTTTATGTTTACCAACCCTGTCAGTCTGTGATTGCTTCATATCAAAGAGAGGCATCAGATCTAACGTTGGTGAGTCCAGCTTCCTCTTGACAAAGTGCTTGTTTGCTGCTGTTTAGGAGAAAGATTTGTATTTTGTTCTTCGATCAACGTACCCTTAATGAGAGAGGATTGGCAGAAAAACCAACATCAACCCTGGATCACTAAAAAGTCTATCTTCTTATGTTAGATAATGGTAGTTGCCTATGGGCTCCTAACATACTGTATGCTAACACGTTAGCATGTGCACAGGACAGAGATATCTACCAGAGACACAAGAGATGATTTTGCTGGTACTCCTATTATAACATCAAAAAGTAAGTTGACCAATAAGCCAATTTCCCAAAAAGTGAGCTTCAATGGAAATGATTCAGTAATCATTAATCATTGTCGAGACACAAATAAATGACTACTAAAGAAATTGACAAGACCAGGTATTAAGTGAACATACAAGTATTTAAGGAGCACTGATACTCAATATTATTTTATATTGTAGAATCCTCCACAAGCCTGACTCCTGAAACTTAAAGACTTACAGCTTCACATTAAAAGATGTACCACCCACAAAACCTCGAAGCTTACCTTGAAGTTGTATAGTGATATTGTTATCCTTCACAATGTCACCATTAGCTTGTTTCTCCTGCTGGTTGGTAACTATGCAACATGCTGACAATTATTGTCCAACTCATTATATGATTAAGAAACTTCCCAAAAAACAATTAATAACTTATTAAATGCATTCAAATGAGGTTTAAAATTGCTTGTCTTGTATCTTCTAGTTAACATTTTTACAAAACAATGTACAATGTTGTCACTGAAATAAATTTTTAACCCTACTCTTTTTCC
Source organism: Monocentris japonica (assembly GCA_900323365.1). NCBI lineage: Eukaryota > Metazoa > Chordata > Actinopteri > Trachichthyiformes > Monocentridae > Monocentris > Monocentris japonica. The sequence goes on along the minus strand of OOFE01051449.1, from coordinate 14,184 downwards.
GACGCTGCTTCAGGCACTTCTTACTTACTCTTCCTCCCACTTGTAGTTGGAGCAGCCATTAGTAATTTGGAGGTTTCTGTGTATTTTGTGATTATTTTTCAGGGGGGAGAGTCGTGTTACTGTAGATGATGCAAAGAAACAAATTGTTAGCAATCATTCACTGAAAGGAAACTTACTCCCATCCAATACAGCCACACAATGAATTTTTTTTTGTTTTTTTTGTTTTTGTGGGTGGTTATCCGTTTCAGTTTTAAATGTTTAAACAACCATCTATACTATCTATACAACCATCTATAGACTAGCTCAGGCCTATAGCTGGTTCTACCTTGTTCCTGTGCTTAGGGTTATGGGACAACTAAGAAAACAGGAGACCCACTACCATTAACGCCCCACCCCAGCACTTTCAGATCACAGCCGTAACTATATATATATATTATAAAGTCATATTCAGTCACATTCAACTCAGTACATTTCACATAGTCTTCTCAACGCCTATTTAAGAAACAGTAAAAAAAACAATGAAATAAAATTACATATTACATTTTTTTCTAGTTGGCAAACACAGTGCAGCAAGAAGCCTCAACAGAAAGGTAGGTTAGCGTTTAACATGGTGTAAAGTGAGCTTCTGAAGACCCAACAAAGCCAGTTCACTTACAAGCTGTATAAGGAGCAAACATACTGGGAAGTTAAATTAACTTAATTAGGTTAACCACAGAAAAGGCTACCACAACATAAAACACACAAATATGTGATGCTTACTCATATGGTTACAAAACAATTTGTAGTGAAATCCTGTCTAGAAAGAAAAACCCATCTATGCATGTCTATTGAATTGGCACACGATGGCAGCGATCATACTGAAATGCGAGTCATGGAGCACTAGCTTGCAAGCACACTACAAACGAACTGCAGCAACACGTTTGAAGTAAACTCGCCAAGTTCAACTGCAAACATTCACATTGCTTACCATAACACTCCCAACACTTCAGGAGTCTTGTTTACGCTTTAAAATTCATGTTCTGAAATCGTAGAAAACAGTGGAGAAATGTGTGCTAGCACTTTGGCTTTGGTTTGTCGGTGTGGTTGCCAGTGATAGCTGTCTATGAAATAGTGTGACATTATATCATGGATTATGTGAGAAAGACATAAACAATAATACTTATATAAAACACATGGTTGTTATATACTGAGTAATGGACATTGAGTGATTTTAAGGTGGTCTTGTGCAGCGTTCCTCTAGACTAGAAGGTATGGATTCACTGCTATAATCAAGCAGTTGCTCTACTTGAGGTGAAAGAAGCCAGATGGTTTTGTTGGTGCAGCCATAAGCATGTTAGCTTGGTTCTTGTGAGTTATGTGGATCTATAAATAAAAGGAAAAACAAGACTATAAAAATCACTCGATTCTAGATACTTATGTCCAACATATTTGTTATCAATCAAGCTGATAAGGACACCAACAATGTTTATTAGGTGGAAATGCAATTTAATTTGGAACATAACTAATCGAGACAGTGTAATAACCTCTCATGTCTTTTACAAACAATTATCCCCCTTCTCTTAAAATAGAACAGAAGATAAGTTCTGCTGGGAAGATGTTTGACTTCCTCTTCTGACGTATCTAGTTTGCAGTCCATTTAACTTCCACATAGGTACCAGTGTCAAGCCAGCTAGAATAAAAAAGGACTTTCCACTCATACATTTCAAAATAAAACCCTTAGTGACTAACTTGTTTAAACGTTTTTTGAGTACAGTACAGAAGTGAAAATAAAGAATGCATTTAGGAAAGAATCTCTAATAAATGCAAATACAATTGCCATTTTTTTGCAATGTCCACTTCACAGCATATCTGCCTAGGTAAGATATGAAAACAAATTCTTAAACACCAAACTTATACCAGACAAGATCTGCTATCTCATAAAAGTAACATAAATTTCTATTTTAACCTATTTTAGTGCATAACTGTGCCTAGAGGCTATAGAATAGGAGACCAGTTTAGGTCTGTGCAAGATGCCAGGGCCACTGAAATGGGTTAAAGTATACTTTTTTAAGATAGTAGACACTCTTCCAAGTGGTCTGGAATTGTTTTGGTGTTTGAGAATTTGTTTACATATTTTTGGCAGCCTTGTATCTATGGCATCTTGTATAGGCTTATATGGCTATTAATATATGCTGTGAAAAGGACATTTTGCCAAAATCAATGTGACAACATTAACACTTTTATTTTGAAGGCAAAATCAATCACCTTACTTCCAGTGTTATTCTGGCGTGACACAGGTCACACAGGTGTTCTTAATTAGGGTGGCTGTTAAATATGTAACACTAACTAACATGTTAACTAGTTCTATAATCTATAAAGAAATTAAAATTACTGAGCTGCAGTGCTGTTACCATTGACTTTTATGGCACATAATGTCTTAGTCTTGACACTAAATCTGAAAGGCTAATAAGACTTACAGTGCAAGGAGGTTGCATCCAGGGTTCCCCATCAATTTGCATGGGCAGGGCTTTGTGTGTCCTGGATGTATAGAGAAAGGTGATAATGAGATTTAATTACATAGTTAATCTGTGAATATTATGTGTGTCTGCTCAAACCAGAATGAATAGGTAAAGTACACAACCTGATGGTAATTTGAGAGGTTTGCGCCAGTCTGTGCCCAGCGCTCTTCAGCCCAGTGTAGATCTGACCCATTTCTATGGCCCCTTCTAACCCCACCACTTCCAAACACTTATCACTCATATCTGGGGAGAAATAAAACACACATAAATAAAGGTCAAAGAGTTCATCAAGGATGAAATGAATATGAGAGATGAGGAGGTTGGTGTGGTGCAAAGAGTTGCAGGGGAAGATGTCAGAGAGAGAGCTCAGTCTCAGTACAGAATAAACAATGTCTGGAGAAGGAAGTCTCACCTTGTGAACGTATTTTAAGAAGCTCGGGGTCAGTGATAACCTTACAAGGCTCCTCCTCTGACACACTAGCTCTATCAGCCTTCTTTGATTCCCCCCAAAGGTTGGAGCCACCATGCATGCTGGGTATGTTGAGGACAGCTATGCCCTCCAGAGACATGTTGCCCAGGTCCAGAGGTGTCCCACAGCACTGGTGGAGGTGGACAAACAAGTTTGCATAAAACAGCTTTGTAGACACAACTGCATGCAAAAAAATTAACCCTTCAGAAGGTGATTCTTTTTGTGAATTACAAAATATTTATATAACACAGCCACATGGCTGTAATAGCTTGAACCTAGAGTCTACAATTTTCACCTCAATGGTGAGACACTCCTTTAGCTTCTTGCAAGAGGCAGAGATGGACTCGGAAGTGGCAAACTCAAAATACCAAAGTTTGTTCTTCATTCTTCAAGACAACAAAAAAAAAAGATCTTCAATGTTGCTGATAAAAACTAAGCTCTATTACATTGCTCCTGATAAAAAATACACATATAGTTGATTTGAATTCCTGCTCACCTGCTGTTGAACCTCTGGGGGTGTTTCTCTCTCATAGAGTGAAAGCGGTGAGCAATAGAGGCATCCTGCCCAAAGGCGCATTGACATACATACAGGCAATCAGATCAAGTCCTATTTCTACAGTAATTTTACTTTGAAAATGTAATTTGATTCTAATCAATGAGCTAATCCATTGGATTGGATCAAATAGTAATGTAATCTGATTACTGTCAGTTTATGGATTACACTGCCTCCAAAGCTTATTAAATGTGAAATTTATTCCTATTCCGACTGCAAATTGAATAGCATTATTATGACCATCATGATTGACCATCATTTCAGATTGGGTAATCTGAAGCATGCCCCTAAACAGTAATCTTGTACCATGTAATCCATTCCACTCTGGTGATACTACAGTACACTACGGTATACAACCCTGAGGCTGTGACTCACCACTCCAATGGAGAAATAGTTGTTGATGATCTCATAGGGCACAGGGTCTCCTGCCTCCTTAGGGTTGTCTGGTATCACCTGGATGCTCCAGCGGTCCATGGGCACCAACAAACTACTTTCAATCTCCTTCAGGATCTCACTCAAATCTGACCCCTCATACCCTTCCATGGGATTACGACAAAAACAGGATGGTATGGACGCAGAGCAACGATGTCAGCAATGAGGCAGAGTAAAGAATGAGTGATGGTGTTCTTAATAAATGTTTTGACGGTCTTACCTCCTCCCCAACGTAGGCAGCGGGCCAGATCGTTCCCTGTGCCCAGAGGCAGGACTGCGACTGGAGGATTCACCTGCAGCTCCGCTTTGTCTGAAATCACAAATACATTACTTAGCCATAGCCGAATCTCAGTCACTGCCATAAAACCAAGAGGGACATGCCGTACCTATAGCATCTAGAATCCAGCCCACCGTGCCGTCTCCTCCACACACCAAGATTCTATACTCATGCAGGTTGCGGAAGAAATGTAGTCTAGAATGACAAACACAATGTTCATGTGAAGAAACTGAAATCATCTGTATAGTTAAACCATCCCAGACCAGACAAAGACTACTTTACCCTGGGGCAGGACCTCCATTGGACAGGTTATAGATTTGACGTGGGTTCAGTAGGTACTGGAACTTCCTCAGCACTCTGTTAAAGAAAACAGATAAACACAGAAGATTCTACTACTGAAGGCCAGCACATCTAAGTGGGAACAAAGACTTGTTTGCAGAATGGAAATGGAAAATGTTTATTGATATCTATCTGCAGTGGGGCGCTTACCTCTCACCCTGCTTTCCTCCACTCTTTGGGTTTACAAATACCAGCAAAGGGTGGGTGTCTGGAACTGGAACAATCTGAAGAAAATTCATACATGGTTGAATAAGATCCAATGGAATAGGTTTAACTTATTTCACAAATGCATACTTTAATATGGAAGTGTAAATGGACATGTGTTGTCAGTCAGCCTATTCTAAAGTTTTCATATCCATACTGTATAGGACTTGCAAAATATTATGTAGACATGTCTTTTTAAATGTAGGCCTTGTGTGCATCTTTATTAACGTTTTTGGAAAATCCCTTGTTTTTGATGGAGCAGTAGAATAGCCTGTGCTATGGAGTACCCCTTAATGCATGGGTTTTTGGTGCAGAACATTGGAAAGGGACCTGACACTGTGTGTGTGTGTGTGTGTGTGTGTGTGTGTGTGTGTGTGTGTGTGTGTGTGTGCATGTGTGCATAAAGCTGGAAAAAGAATAATTAAGGTATGTTTGGATGATTTGACAGAGAGCACCACAGACCTGCAGGATGTGGCCATCAGGGGTGACATTCAACAGGCTAGTGTCCTCCTCCTGTGAGAAACAGACATTTAACTAACTGTAAAAGTAAAACACAAGATCTGTCTAAGCTTAATTTATGGTGACGGTGTCACTTATCTGGGCATAACATGCACACTGAGTGTTTCTCATGTTACCTTCGAGAGAGCATATATGGCCCATGGGGGGAGAATATGATCTCTCAGTGACCCACAATCACATGATGATAAACCAGAGGGCACACAGTCATCATGACGCTGAAAGAGAGGTAATAGAGACAAGACTTAGTAAACGTATATATATAAAAAGAGTCAGAGAGTCATTCTCTCTAACTTATTCTCCCACGTATGCATGCAAGAGGACCCAACCACACACAATCCTCACCATCTCGTGGCACCACACGCAACACTTCCCTGCTAAAGTCTTGATCTTCTTGTGGCACACCTGACACTTATTGTAGTTACAGTCAGCACTGATCCAGTCATGAGCTGCTTCCTGTGACACAAGGGGAGAGAGAATAGAGAGATTGAGGAATAGGTATAATGCTGTTACTATTAGTCCATCCTGTTATTTATTACCTAGCACTGTTTGAATGATCCATGGAAGTGGCTGTAACACCACTGATGTTACAGTCTAGTCCATTTGTAGTTACCTAGAGTCGTTCTCAAAATCTTCTCATAGTCATAATGTCTGCGTAAGTCTTACCGAACATTGCCAGGAATGTGTTTGTACTAGGAGTAGGTAATGATGAGCGTGCTTCCAAGAGGGAAAAACAATAGGCCAACCCTAAATGTCTTTAAAACAAAAGAAATCATTGTTGACTTCAGAAGGAACAGCACAGGCCACTCCCCCCTCATCGTACGCAACGCAACTGTGGAGGTTGTGGGCAGCTACAGATTTCTGGGCTTCTAGATGACCAATGATTTTACATGGTCGCACATCGTGAGATCCATTATTACTAAAGCACACTGGCACCTGTACTTCCCCTGGCCCGCTGTGGTGAACTATTACTGACAGCATGAATCAGTGTTCAGTTAGGTGTGGCCGTTCCACTGCACAGGACTGCGAAGCCTTTCAGGAAAGAGACCAAATGACACAAAAGATCATTGTTTCCAAGCTCCCATAAATTCAGAGCATGTAACAGACTGTTTTTCCGCCTGCCACTGACCAATGCACTGAGTGGGCTATACAAGCTATAATCTGCACTTTAAAACAACACTGATGGGTTGCTCTGATTTTCAACCTAATGCACTTTAATGTATCCTGTTGTTAATGTGTTTACTGTCATTATCATGGGTTTTTGGTTGTTAAAAGAGAGAATTGAAAATGAATAGATTTTCTTAAACTACATGGTTTTAAACATATGACAAATACACTTTTATACTTTTATAAATGTAACTAAATGAGAGGGGCAGAGATAAACCAGCAGGCTTGATGTTATCGTGTGTTGCCCTGAAATGAAAAGTGATAAATATTCTTCTTACACCAATCTCCTTTTTAGATTTGACAAAGGTACGAGCACATGGTTCAGGATTCTTGTTGGCACATGGATTGTGGACAGTGTACTTGCAGCCTGGAGGAAGAATAACGGAGCAATATTACAGATTATTTGAAATAATCCAAATATCAGTACAAGCCTACTGGAAAAGACTTGGCACAGTCTATGAGATGCATGGTTGCCCCCTAGTGGCTGTTAGTAGCTCTTACAGGTGCAACAGAGTCCCTGTTTTCCCAGACCAAGCAGCATGCTCTGACACACATTACAATAGGTTGGCTTGTTGAAATGCTTCATCCTCCAAATGTGCTGCCCATCCCTCTCTGTCATCTGTGTCGGGGTGAGGAGAAACCATTAGAAAATGAATCCAGAGAGTACATACATACATGATTCCACTTTCACTGGCTTGTTCAAAACAGCATTAAAGGATACAGGGGCGGTTGCAGTGTAATAGTGCCCTGTGTACAGTACAGTATATGCATTAACCTTCAGTCCAAGCAGCACAAGTAAAGGCACATTGTTCATGCCTCCCTTCACCCATTCCTCCAGGGTGACAGTCCCGCTGTCATCCACATCAATCGCTGTCATCATGTCTTTTAGCACCTGTCCAATCACAAAAACACCCAGGAATTAATTATCATGCATTCATAAGGCAATAAAACTGCCTTTTACCTCTAGGACATAAGCTCTTTTGTGACTTAAATTTTTATGATAATCCATCACTTAGCTGTGACTACTTCAATTGATTCAATTTCAAGTAATACGTTGTTACTGTGTGCATCGACCCCCTAAGCTCTGGTGTGCTGTAAATAAGCTGCATTTGTGGTTTATTCAAAACTCAAAATAGTTTCTCGGCAGTTCTCACTTTCACTGATCTACCTGTCAAAAACCAGGTCCTCTTAAATAACTAATTCAAAAGCTTTACTGAAATAACAACTATTATATATCTCTTATCATGTTCTACTGAAAGTCATGCAGGCTTGATAATGACAAAGGCATTGAAGGGAGGCTCATACTGGTCTGAGCTCAGTCACATCCCAACCCAGATAGTCTGCAGCACGCATCATCTGGGTGATGATACGATCCACTTCCTGATCAAGAGAAAACAAAGAGGTCAACATTGTGTTCACACTCACAGCGTATTCTGACTACTTGCTCATATTCCAGTTAAGGTCACATTTAGGATAAGAGATTGGTTTCTTCCTTTTCTGCACATGGATAAACAAAATATTCTGAACATAACCATTTGATTGGAACAGACCATAAAAAGCAACAGTAAATGGCATACTCTTTAAATGCTTCAGGATGCTGATATCAGCAAATCCCAGCTATTATATTCGGGTTCCTCAAATTGGAGATATGAGATTATTGCAAACATTATATGGAATTTATATGTGGCAACTATTAAACTGAAAACTTAATTTAATAAATTGAACTAAATAAACTTACAGAGCTGTCCAGGAGTCCATTGCCATCTTTGTCATAAAGTTTGAAAGTAACTGAAAGCAAAAGACAATTCAAAAAGTAAATCAGTGATACCACCTTTGTTTATTCACTTTCTAAAACCATCCAAATCATCACTAAAAACCATTCAATTATATATAAATAAAGACAGCACTACGATAACTATTGCAGAGAAGTATTATTCAGATGAAACTGACATTCCAGCTTCTCCCGTGGCTGTCCTTCCTCCAGCACGGAGAAGTAACAGGACACATCACGGAGAAAGACCCCTCCTGAAACAAAAAAGATGCAGGCTGTTTGCAAAAACTAAATGGGAAACCTCCCTTTCTTTGTGGAGGACTGAAACAACACGTCCTGTCTGACTTAAATACCCAAAGAACAATTTTTAGTTCCATATCTAAAAGGGAATGTAGCACTGCTATATAAAAGCAATTATTTATCCACAGGTTGAGCTTCATAGTGATTACTGGAGCAGATGCAATGATCTCTGCAACTAAGCTTATGGCCTCATTCCTATGACTGCAGCACTTCAAGATAAAAAAAAAGGTGGCTGGTGGACACAGTCCACCAGGAACCACTCTATACAGAACTCTTGCCATTAGACAATTATCGTTTCTTATCCAACTATGAGACTATGATAGAGACCCGATTCCAAATCCCAAGGGTATGTTTGCAGGGTCAAGAAATCAATTTAACTTATAATCTAAGTGATGGGAATGATGTCTAAAGGTATAACAGCATGTTGGAAAATTTTTCACCATTGGTAGAGGTTTGCACTCCCAACAACACTCAGAGCTTAGTGTGGTGGTAGTGCTCAGTGCACTTCCTCTAAACATCTGTTCAATACTGTTAAAAGGAGGTGGACACAGGGGCTGAGACTTGCAGGCTTACCTCCTTTAGATGAAGGGCTCCTTAGAGACCCATCCTGCTCCACATTCTGAAAATAGTGAAAAAGGCGTTGGCAGAAATCAGCAGGGAAGTCATCCACCTCTAGGTAGGTCTTAAGGAAGAGACAGAAGCCCACTGCATCGATACGCTGATGGGAAAAACACAATGACAGAAAAGACACGAGGTGAGTGGATCAGAATAGTACTGTATGGGTGTGTGGGTACCATTCATCATTCTACACATAAAATCTAACATGTTGTTCCATGACTCACCTCTCCAAACCTGTGCTGGACCAGCCGACCCCCAGCTTGAAACTCCTTCATCACATCTTTCACCCTCAAACTGCTATCTACAAGGACAACATCAAAATGTCAAAAAAGTCAGATGCTTGAGACGTGGTTAATAAATCAAATGGAGCATTATTATATTGTGTAAATGAAAATGGCATTGGCTGCAGTCATCCATGGCTCCCGGGTGCTAACACAGGAAACAATCCCAAAATCACTGATTGACAACGAGCCATCCACCTTGCAGAAATATAGACTTACTGCATGTATCCTACTTTACTGATGGTTCACGCCCGGCTATGAGTATCAAACCCTAACCATGTCATATTCCCTACCCTGTGCATAACGGTGCTTTTCTCAGGTTCTGGTAGGAGCAGCAGTAATTATCCATTATTTATGACTAAAGTCCTCTACCCTACACTGAAAGGCTACAGACTCATCTTTAATCTCTTTAGAACAACAATGGATACCGAATGAAAGGCTTTGAATGCACAGTAGATGATTGTCAACAGATAAATGCATTAAATGTAAAATAAAAAAAGATTACATCTTTAGAAAATGGAAGAAAACCTTGCCACAGGAAAAAAAAACTATTCTACAAGCTGCACAGAAATAGACTTACTAATTGCGAAAACAAATCTCTTTTTT
>OOFE01051448.1:23659-35385 GCA_900323365.1 Monocentris japonica | reverse complement strand
TTGGGGAGCACACTTGATAACTAGTTGGATGTGGGAACACACACTTGATAACTAGGTGGCTTTGGGGAGCACACTTGATAACCAGTTGGATGTGGGGAACACACACACTTGATAACTAGGTGGCTTTGGGGAGCACACTTGATAACTAGTTGGATGTGGGAACACACACTTGATAACTAGGTGGCTTTGGGGAGCCCACTTGATAACCAGTTGGATGTGGGGAACACACACTTGATAACTAGGTGGATTTGGGAACACACACACTTGATAACTAGGTGGCTTTGGGGAGCCCACTTGATAACCAGTTGGATGTGGGGAACACACACACTTGATAACTAGGTGGCTTTGGGGAGCACACTTGATAACTAGTTGGATGTGGGAACACACACTTGATAACCAGTTGGAGGTGGGAACACACTTGATAACTAGTTGGATGTGGGGAACACACACTTGATAACCAGTTGGATGTGGGGAACACACACTTGATAACTAGGTGGATTTGGGGAACACACACTTGATAACTAGGTGGCTTTGGGGAGCCCACTTGATAACCAGTTGGATGTGGGGAACACACATTTGATAACTAGGTGGCTTTGGGGAGCACACTTGATAACTAGTTGGATGTGGGAACACACACTTGATAACTAGTTGGATGTGGGGAACACACACTTGATAACTAGTTGGATGTGGGGAACACACACTTGATAACTAGTTGGATGTGGGGAACACACACTTGATAACTAGTTTGATTTGGGGAACACACACTTGATAACTAGTTGGATTTGGGGAACATACACTTGATAATCAGTTGGATGTGGGGAACACACACTTGATAACCAGTTGGATGCTGGGAACACACACCTGATAACTAATTGGATGTGGGGAACACACACTTGTGATGACAAGGTAAAGACATGCACAACACACACACACACACACACACGCATAGAAGTAATTCAGTTGTCAGAAACGTTTCTAAACCAGCATAATGAACTCCAATGGGAGATGAAAGCTTATTCCAAGGTGCTCCATCTTTGACTCAAAGACTCAATTACTCATTTCATCTCACCAGGCTTGATTCAAATTAACTCACACTTTCAAATTGCAATGTCTCAGTTGTCTGGCAGACATTGATATAGTTATTTAAACCGCCATCTGTACGGTCTCATAGCACATTAATGGTGATGACAGATAGACCTAATTAATGATCAGTTTATTTGAATGTGTTCTTAGCTCTCTGGCTTCCTAGTTGATCCGTCGACATCTCATATGGAAAATACAGTAACGCTAGCAAACATATTACATACGTAGAAGCACTGCTCATACAGCGTTTTACGATCATAAAAAACATTTAGATAAAGAATATTGTTGTGAATATTATTTTCATATGAAAAGAATATTATGGGTGTACAGCTATGGTCAAGCCATCAACTGAGTTGCAACTTCATCTCCTCTGAGTTTTTAACCGGTAGACATCCTAACATTAGCTGCGGCGATAACAATGTCACGTCTCCGCACAAAACACATCCTGGCAGCCGCTTTCTCACTAATTAAAGCCAGCGTGAGAGGCATTTGACATAAGACACAATGTAAAAGTGAAGTGTAGGCGAGAGAGAGAGAGAAAAATAATAAAAATGAGAGACTGCTTCCTGGCGTTGTACTGTTTAACTTGTCATGCAGGAGGACAAGGTGATGGGCTGGTCTGACTGTGGCTGGTCAAAATAACACCTTCATTAGGCTGGGATGGAGAGAACAAATAAAATAAAGGCTTAAAGAAAGAAATAAAGTTACAAATGAGTGTCTAAAAATACAAACGAGAGGAATGATGCAAAGTTAGCGTGGTGAGAGAGAACCAAAGATATGTTTCTTTTCTCTCTCCCTTCCTTCCTCTCTCACGCTGTCTGCCTCTCTCTCCATCTTGGTCTCGCCCGGAGTTTACCTTTCTTTCATTCTTTCTTTTTCTCCTCTCTTTCTCTGGTTCTTTCTTCCTTTCTTTCTTTCTGTCTGTCTCGCTCTCTCTGCCTTCTTTTTTTGAGGTCACCGTTTTGACTTTTGGGTGATTTTGTCCTCCTTTTTCATCCCCCTCTCTGTCTCCTTGTGAATAAATGTATGTATTTATTTCATCCTTTATGCTGTGCCAGTTCCTGTGGCTTGTCAAAATAACACCTTCTCTAGGACAGATAGAGGCGATGAATAAATGTAAAAAAAACCTGAAAAAGACAGAGGTAAAGTAACTATCTTTAAAAAAAAAAAACACACAGAGGGAGGGGAAAGTAATCGATGAAGCGACATGAGCCAAACTGCTTGTGGTTTGGTTTCGTGGCTGCCATAGTGATTCCTTTCCCATAGCGATGCTTTCTTCACCTATTTACAGGTCTGCAAAGCATGACTCAAGAGAAGCATCAATTTGTGTGAATAGAAAAATTGGAAACAGTCTATCCCTATGTTCAGACAGAATGTGAAAAAAAATTTAGAGGTGGTGACAATGCATGCAAAGACAATTGAAGGAGGCGAACAATGCGGAATGGAGGCAACGTCGCTCTAGCCAGCGCCAACTCAGGTGAAGCGGCGTTCACTTGAGTTGAAATTTTTTAATTTGAGTGATTTTTTTGAATTTGCATGCATGGTGGGGTAGGCTCTATTGCTGAATAGGTATAAGTGGGTCTGAAAAATGGATGGATTGAATGGAGTAAAGTGAAAGCCATTCAGCTTCAAGCAGGACTCTTAACCAGGCTGCTTGTAAATTTCTCCCCCACCTAGTATTTACAGCAGGGAAAATGACAAGACATCGGTGGTGCTGCTGCCAAGCCTGGTGCAAATGGATGAACATTTATCAATACATAGGATTTGATGTTAGAACCCTTTGTGCCATAATACAAAGTGAGCATTCATACAGTCAGAATGTCAGAAAGAATGATGCACTAACCCACAAATGGGGACTATAGAGGACATCAGGCTACTCCATCATAAATCTACAGGACCATCAGAGAGGCAGCACCATTCATAGCCACCTAATATAAATGGTACAGGGTTGTGTGTGTGAGTGCAGGTATGTCACTGGGGTTATCAAGATGTTTCATTGATTTAGGCTCACAATAAGGCTCGACAGCCATTTCTTGCTTCCCAGAATCCCCGCCCTTGACACCCATTCTCAACACCAAATCCAACTAAAAACTGCCTACACTACCCTGTACCTGTAGTCTTATACCTAATTCCCAACATTACTCAATAATTTCTGAACTTATTATTGATTTCAACAACAGTAAGCTAAAGGGACGGCTGATTTTGCTGGCTTGTAGATGGCCTTCTCAGATCAGATGAGAAACTGAATTGTATCAGTAAACAATTTTCATCCTCAGTCTTTCCAAATCTCATAAGTCTTAGTCATAAGATGATATCTACTAGCAACCAACATCAGCTAGCATGCTACAGACAACTAAGGCCAACATATCAACATTCTAAAGAATATACCAGCAAACATGGTACTACCACACACCCAGAGCAACCATACTATCTGCAAACAATGTTAGCTAGCATGCTACAGTCAACCAAAAGCTAACAAGCCCAACATATCAACATTCTAAAGAATCAATATACCAGCAACCACTACTACTAACACTATGTGGCAGACTGGGGGGAGGGTGTGGGTGAGGCGTAGGCTGGATCCAGGAGAGAGTCGAGTCAGTGGACTGATTCTCCCTGGATCCAGCACTGGCTGCAGCCAATTAAGGCTGATTGCAGCCGGGCCCTTTTAACCAGTGTGTTCATGTGTGAACAAGGCGGTTGTGTCAGTGTGAGAGCCTGATGGACTGCGTGAGTTGACAGGAGATCAGGAGGGTCGGCTGTATAGAGAGCGAGAGCGAACAAGATCCAGCGTACGCCTCACCCACACCCTCCCCCCAGTCTGCCACACACTACGACCAAACGCTCTGTCAAATAGTATGCTACAAACAACCTGGCATAAGAACAGGTCACTACCCAGCAAACATGGTACTGATAAACAGCCACATCAACCATGCAAACAATGGCAGCTAACATTCTATAAACAAACAAGAGCTAGCAAGCCAACATTTCTAGCTGCTAAATAATCAATGTACCACATGTACTAACCCTGGTAAATGGTTTAAACCCTATTACACCCAAGAGTACCCACATTAGCTCCTTTCCTTTCCTTTCTCCCTCACAGACAAACCAATTGCACTACTACTTATTTATGTAACCAGCTGTATTTTGCATCCTGACAAAAGTAGCTATGTCTGAACATGCAATGAATCTAAGTCAGTTTGTCTCCATACCACACAACTCCCTCCAGGCAAGTTTCTTTCACTCTACACTTTCTCAATTCATCCACTGACCCTGTTTCGCCTGAGAGACAGCCTTAGTACACCTTGCTGCTTCCTCCTGCTGCTAAATTTGTCCCACGACCATCTTTCTTTTCCCTGATGGAGTTGCCTTACTCCATCAGGGAAAGGGTTGCCCTGAGCCTAGCCCTAATCCTCCCTGCTCTAGTTGCACCTGCCCTTCGATATCCCTATTCCTGGGTGCCGACTGTGCCTGCTGAACTGCATCATCTTTAATCTTACCTTTGCACATTTAAATCCCTGTTAGGCTAGATATGGGTAGTTTCAAGATCCCTTTCGCATACAGAGCCACATTGCTAAGACATTGTGGGATTCCATGCCATTTCCTAACATACAAGCTTACTAGCCTCTCTAACTTCTCTACCTTTTAATATAGGTATCTCATATACTTTCAAGGGCCACATATGTCAAGGCAACAGGCCAAATTGCTGGCCCAACAGCTTTAACTTGCTTTGTAGTCCATACCTCTCTGTGCCATCAATACCTCTAACTACATCTTTTCTCATCTCCTGGATCTGCCCCATGTCATTTAGGGTAGTATCATACCACCTTCCTAAGCCTTTGACAGGCTTCTGTTGGAATTGCTTCCTCAAATCTTTTGTTTGCCAGATTCCCCATGACACTCCTAGACTTATTCTGTTTAACTTTCATCCTAGCCCAATTTAATAATTAATTTTCTTTCAGCAATGTTTTGGTACAAGGTGCTGTAGTTTCTGTGGTCATGTTGTCCATACGCCCTCATGGGTAGGAGGCACAGCCTTCCATGCAGTCTTTCCCCACCTACCACCCATTTTGATGCCCTAATGATTACCTCTATTGCCATGGTGAAATCTAGAGGGGAAACTGTGCACCCTGCCGAGATGCCTAAGTCCAAATAGGCCGAAACTGACCACTAGCTACCACAAGAATCTCAACACGTCTGGAGCACTTTTATAAGGCAGGTAAGGGCCCTGGGGCCTATGAAGCCCTTGCGTGCCTTAGTACATTTGGCACCTCTTTCCACTAACATCCATCTCGTGGTCAATCACTCCAATTGGTTGGATATATGGAGTGAGCCCTATCTTCCTATACCTGTAGGTGGACTAGTCTATTGATTGGTCTTTGTCCATTTGTTCATAGATCACTTCATAGACCATATTCATTCAGTCTCCAATCAGAATGAATTCATTTCAAATAGTTAATTACTCTGCATGTAACTGTAGTCCAGCGGCAGGTAGTACAGTACAGCTGATGTCCTGCGAACCACAGTTCTGCTGTGAAGGCAGGTTCTAGCACCGAGGAATGCAGAGAGGCTAGCCAGCCAAAAAAGGAAAAGATTAGTGCTCAGAAGCCTAGAGTTAAATAGCCAGGGGCGGCAGAAAGCAGGAAATGGGAAGTTAATAATAGTGACTTGATTAGGATTTTAGATAGAGTAAGTTGGAAACAATGGGGGATATTATTTATGATTATGGAGTATAAAGGTTTTGCGTCCTTGAGAAAAGGAAGAAGGCAGGTGCAGTTAAAGTAGTTAGTTAAAACCAGGTGACGACAAGAAATAGACCAACTTATCCAGGAGAGAAGGCAGCTTAGGAGGTGGTGGAGGAAGGCTACAGAAGTTGAGAAAGAAGGCTTAAATATTTTGCAGGCAGATGTGAAGAAGGCAAGGCAAGTGGAGGTAAAGTGGAGAGGAGAGGTGGTGGCATAGTGGGGGGTGGTTCCAGGATGCTGGAATACACCGCTGAGCCTTCACGAGGTGTCGTGGGCCCAACTCAACCAAACAGACTTGGTGGTAGAAGTCCGCGAAAGGATTTCATGTAACATTTATGTAACATCTCTTCTCTTTGTCTTTCTCCTTATCTTCATTTCTGTCTATCTGTCTCTCTATGCTGTCTTATAGGCAGGCGAATGAGGAGTACCAGGTACTGGCAAACTCGTGGCGTTACTCCTCTGCCTTCTCTAACAAGCTCTTCTTCACCGTGGTGGACTATGACGAGGGAGCTGACGTTTTCCAACAGGTAAGTCGGTCCAGTCGCTCAACCCTACCTTGCACCTTTCATCCTCTTGATCTTTTTACTCCTTCCATCCATCCCCAAATGTGACCTCATGCTATTAATGGATTAACCCAAACCTCTGCGTTGCATGAAACACATTCACGCGAGATAATTTGCTGCAAACACTTCGGATACAATTGCCTTGATGTTTGCGTGGATTTTTTCCTTTACAAGTTACAGACATGGCATATTCACACAGGATTAAAATCACAATTATTACAAATCACTGGACTTCTTCAGGTAATATTAGTCCTGTGCAAATAGGGCTTTTCTCTCCCTCCTTCCTTCCAACAGGTGACCTGTTTTTCGCCTCTTCTCCACCCTCCCTTTATCCATCTATCCATCTATCCTTCCTTCCATCCGTCTACTAGCTGATTTCCATAAGCAGGGAACCTGTCACAACTCAAGCAGGGACGCAGCATGCTAATTATCCAACACACACACACACATCCTTACAGAGCTGTAGCACAAATGCACAAGCAAGTAACACACATACAGAAAGACATTCAAACACACACACACACACACACACACGCACAGAAGGGCACACAAACATACACACAGACTAGAAAGACAGACACGTACACTTACACACACATTCACACACACACTTAAACACACATTTGCAGGCATTTACGTGCATACAGACAGCGCAGATTGCACATATGGTGTAAGGTATACACACACACAAAAAGACATATAAACACATGCACACACAGGGAAAGACAAACACACACACACACAGCCACACAAATACTACATAGCACATGCATGTACAGTCACGCACACACACACACAAACTACACACATAGGAAGAATTGCAACCACACATATACACACAGAAAGACAGACAAACACACATATGTGTCCATATGAGCAGAAGGGCAAACACCCACGTATGCTCACAAACACACACACAATCATGAATCTTGGATGTCAGGAGAGGAAGCTCAGTAGGTTGACTAGTGTTGTTTTCTTTGTGTACCTGAAGATTCACACACACATTTAAGGAGACAGTCCACCGATTCACTGATCATGTTCAGTCCAGTTTTTCTGACTTCAGTGTGTGGGTAGTCTGCAAAAAGGGGGGATTTTTAAATTGGTCTTTAATTACAAGTTTGGCTTTCTGAAACTTGCAGATACCCTGGTGTGTGTGTGTGTGTTTGTGTGCATGTGAAAAAAACAATAAAATATCAACTCCCACACCATATTATACATAATCACGGGTCCCCATGGCAGCCCCATAGCCTACAGGGCAAGTGGATCAGGACGGGATTGACAGATTGACAGATGCTCATCTACACTCATCTCCCTCTCTTTCATTACTTATCTGGCACCTTTCCTCTCCTTCTTCCTCCTCTCGAACTCTTTTCCCTCATTTGTTTTCTGTATTTCTGTTTGCATGTTGATTTGTTTGCTTTCTTCTTTCTTGCTTTCTGTCTTCCTTTCATGCTTACTTTCTTGTTGTCTTTCTTTATTTTTGGCTTGCTTCCTTGCTTGCTAGCCTAATAGCTTTTTTTTCTTGCTCGCTTTTTTACTTGCTTTTCTTTCTGTTTCTTTAATCTTTCTATCTTGAGTTCTTTCTTTCTCACGTTATACATTTCTTGCTTCCTGTCTTTCCTTTTCGCTATCTATCTGTCTTTCTTCCTTGCTGACTGTCTTGTGTCTTTAAGTCTTGGTTGTTTTCTTGCTTGTTTTTGACATTTGTTTTTCTCCTGTGGCTCTATCTACACCCTCCCCCCATCAGTAATTATAAAATTTGTCTGCTGAGATTTAAATGACAGGTAATTTACACGCACATCACTCGATTTTCCCTTTTCTCCTTGTTTTCTTTAGATGTTTGTGTGTGTGTGTGTGTGTGTGTGTGTGTGTGTGTGTGTGTGTGTGTGTGTGTGTGTAAGTTTTTATGTGTATGTAACTATGCATGTGCATCTCCAGATAATGTATGCACATGGGTGTTGTGTGTGTGTGTGTGTGTGTGTGTGTGTGTGTGGGCATGCATCTAACCCATTCTTCAGCTTTCTCCCCTTGGGAGAACTGGTGGCTGCTTTCTTATAATGAAGAGAAATAACCCACATAATGACACCCTCCTTTCCTCCTCTCCTTTCCTTTCCTCCTCTCCTCCCTCTTTTCTCCTCTCTTTTCTCAGATCTCCCCTTCTCTTCTTTCTCCTCACTTTCCTCCTCCTCTCTCCTCACTTTCCTCCTCCTCTCCGTTCTTCTCCAGAAGAGCGAGTAAACCAGCTGACTTTATTGTTGTGGATAATTGTAGGGAGCCATGGGATTTGGAGTTAAATAGGTATGAACGATAGAGGAAGAGGGAGAGAGAGTTGAAAATGGGTGGGGATTTAGCGGAAGGAGGTAATCAACCTCATTTCAAATTCATGTTACACCAATTGTCTGTATTTAAGTGTGTGTGTGTGTGTGTGTGTGTGTGTGTGAGAAGGGGGAGAAAGACAGAAACAAGAGTAATGCAGCTGGACAGAGGGAGATAAAAAGGCAAAGGGAGAAAAGAGCCTAAGTATTGTAGCGGTCCTGTCTGTTCAGTCATTGGCTATAATGACCAGCACTGACTTACTGTCTAGAAATTAGACCATCACACACACACACACACGCTCAAGTCTGTGTTTGCCACACACTTACAGGCATTGGAATTTAGGGAAAGTCAGGGATTACAAATGGGTCACTCACCAGGAATATCCTTCACATCTTCACATCTTCTTTGCAGTTGACACTATATTAGCAAACAAGGAAAGAAGACCATTGTGGAAAAGTTATGGAAAATCATAGTGTGATGTATATCATAGTCTTTCTCTCTGTCTTTTCCTAGATGAAAAACAACAGTACCCCTAATAATGTTAAGAAAGTTTACCTGTAGGGAAATTTTCTTTTCCTCCCTCCACAGGGAGGTCAGAGGTCAGGGTCAGTCACAGAACAACCCCTGGAGCTGGTAGGGATTCAGTGTCTTGCTCTAGGACACTACAGCAGGACAGATGCTTGCCGACAAGCAACTTGAACTCGGGTTGTCCGATTGAAGGTCTCCCTGCTGAAATATCATCATATCCAAAAAAAAAAGGTTGACATTAACTCTCCATCCCTCACCCTCCACCTTCTTTCCTCCTCTGTCTCTCTCTCTCTCCAGTTGAATATGAACAGCGCTCCGACCTTCATGCATTTCCCGGCTAAAGGGAAGCCAAAGAGGGCTGACACGTTCGACCTGCAGAGGATCGGCTTTGCCTCGGAGCAGCTGGCCAAGTGGATCGCAGACCGCACCGATGTCCAGGTACTAACTCGCCGTAATGCACACCAGCACAGGAAACGTATAGATCGATAAGTACAACTTCTGTAATAGTTGACGTGTAGTGGTGGGAGGGTCGATGGCTAGTCTCGGGACCTGGACACACACACACTCTGCAAAAAATGTCCAACTTAGCCAGTCATTTAGTCTCATATTAAGTCTTTAAATGAAAACATCTTCCAATATAGTGAGATAATTCCACTTGGTTCCAGTGCATTTTCCTGTGTTTTGGGAATTTTCTATAAACAAGTGTATACATCTTGAAACAAGCATCAAGTAAATAACACTTGATTCAAGGCAATTCCTTGTTGATTTTTGCTTCGGAAACAAGTGAAATGACCTCACCGCATTGGCAGATTTTTTTTTAAGAAAACATGTCAAGACTGGATGAAATGACACGCCAAGATGGACGTTTTAGCAGTTCTGTCACACACAGAAACCCATACGCATTGAGATAACTATCCATGTATTCCACACCATTTAAATGCAGGGTTTGTGTTTACAAGGACAGATGCAACATCAGTGCTGTTAACATTTTAAGCTCACGCTGGCTGTTTACAAGGCAGTCTGGAACAGTGTTATACGCATACGTGGGCGATAGGTGCTCTCACTTGTGTAAGCGGTCGGCACCAGGGAGATGAAACCCGTGAACCTCGGACTATGGTTGTTTTTTTTTTTTTTCCCCCTCTCTAACCAACCTGTCAGCCAAGCACCGGCAGACATCGTCCAAGCATCCAGCTGACATCCTGTTGATGCATTTAGATTCAAGAGACTGTGTTTCAGAGAAAGCGAGGGGGAGCACTTAACCTAAGTGCTAGCTTTCAGGCGCTTCAATGTGACTTTCCCGCTTCCATAAAGAACAGAAAAGAAAAGAAAAAAGATAGATCGGTGTATCATAAAAACTAAATTGAGTCATGCATAAATTGGCATTATGGAAGAACCTGAATGAAGCGCGGTAACATAATCTGTTCTTTAGAGTTAGTGCTGTGATGGCGTCTAAGAATGACAATGAGGATAGATGGGGACCGTTGTGGCCATTCTGACTGCCATTTTGGTTCATGTTATCCATCAGGTTCTCAAAATACTGCTCCGAATGACTTGGGGTAAACTATGTATACTACGTATACTAGACTTTTTCACAGTACTCTACACCAGTCAGCCATAACATGCCAACAACCACCTGCCTAATATTGTGTAGGTCCCCCTCGTGCCGCCAAAACAGCTCTGACCCATGGAGGCATGGACTCCACAAGACCTCTGAAGGTGTCCTGTGGTATCTGGCACCAAGACGTTAGCAGCAGATCCTTCAAGTCCTGTAAGTTGCGAGGTGGGGCCTCCGTGGATCGGACTTGTTTTTCCAGCACATCCCAGAAATGCTCGATCGGATAGAGATCTGGGGAATTTGGAGGCCAAGTCAACACCTTGAACTCCTTGTCATGTTACTCAAACCATTCCTGAACAATTTTTGCAGTGTGGCAGGGTGCATTATCCTGCTGAAAGAGGCCACTGCCATCAGGGAATACCGTTGCCATGAAGGACTTGCCGTACAATGTTTAAGTAGGTGGTAGGTGTCAAAGTAACATCCACATGAATGCTAGGACCCAAGGTTTCCCAGCAGAACATTGCCCAGAGCATCACACTGCCTCCGCCGGCTTGCCTTCTTCCCATAGTGCATCCTGGTGCCATCTCTTCCCCAGGTAAACGACACACACGCACCCGGCCGTTCACATGATGTAAAAGAAAACGTGGTTCATCTGACACCTTTCTATCATAGCTAGCATTAACTTTTTCAGCTATTTGTGCAGTAGCTCTTCTGTGGGATCGGACCAGAGGGGCTAGCCTTCATTCCTTGGGCCTTGGGCGCCCATGACCCTGTTGCCGGTTCACCGGTTGTCCTTCCTTGGACCACTTTTGGTAGGTACTAACCACTGCATACCGGGAACACCCCACAAGACCTGCCGTTTTGGAGATGCTCTGACCCAGTCGTCTAGCCATCACAATTTGGCCCTTGTCAAAGTCGCTCAGATCCTTACGCTTG
>OOFE01051448.1:3138-17478 GCA_900323365.1 Monocentris japonica | reverse complement strand
TGTTTGTGTGTGTGTGTGTGTGTGTGTGTGTGTGTGTGTGTGTGTGTGTGTGTGTGTACTCACCCTTTCTCTGGCTCTCTGGATCTTCTCACGGTCACCATGCAGGTTGGAAAGAATCTCTTGACCCACTTGTTCTGTGAGAAGTTCATAACAGGCACAGTATAAGTGAGGAGTGAACATAATATTTAGAGTGTCAAATAATGATTTGCAACCCCTTTTGTGTACTCACTGTATATAGTGACAGCACTGTCTAGAGCAAGGCCACCACGTGCCATGGAGGGCCAAGAATATGCAAGTTTTCATTCCATGAAATCACCTGCTGTAGTGTTTGGTTGGAATGAAAACCTGCAGACCCTTGGCCCTCCATGGCACATGGTTGCCCATCCCTGGTCTAAAGCACTGGTTCTCAGTCCTGGTCCTCGGGGCCCAGAGCCCTGCAAGGTAGTTAACTGCATTCACCTGGTGTACCAGGTGTAAATCTGTCCTAGATTAGATGGCTGGAATGAAAACCAGCAGGGCTGTGGGGCCCAAGGACCAGGAACCAGTAGTCTAGACTCTAGACTCTAAAGGGAGTATCAGGTTACCAGGTACCCAGAGCTCAAAGTGTAGAACACTGTAGTGTGTTTTTTTTTTTTTTTTTATATATCTTAAAATGTTGCAGGTTCCAGGTAGCAATATCCCAGCATTCACCCTGCCAGTGGGGTCCAATCAACCAATGCAATATTCATTATGCTATTCTGTTTTAAATGCCTCTTGTCAGCCGTGGTTGTAAACACATTAACGCATGATTATAAAACATCCCCAACAAGGCGCCTGACAAGCTCGTCAGCGGTCACTGTCATTTTCCTGGTCCCCTGGGTTAGGGACGAGAACAGAAAGTAAAAAGATAAACCAACCCCCCACACACACACCAAAAAAACCCACTGCTGCTACCAACGTAACCATATTGCTACAGCATTAGTGTTTAAAATTGAGGGAGACAGAGGAAGAATCACGGGGAAAAAAAGAAGTAAAGAATCTTTGCGTGGATCAAAGACAGGCTTTCAAGCGCACCAAACAAATTCGGAGTAAACAACGCAGTTGCTGACTGTATTACACTACACAGGTGCCACACACCAAAGGGCCCACGTGCTGAGCGCCTGTTTGGGGGGAACAGCGCAAAAATGGGCTACATCTGGCAGCTAAACAAGAGAGGAGAGAGAGAGAGATGGAGAGAAAGATAGAGAGACAAGAGAAAGAGAGAGGGGATCAGGGAAAAGTAGAAGAAAGAGAAAACACTGTCGAATGAGCAACGTTCGTCTCCCATTCATCCCTTCCCTTCTACCCCCCCACACTATAACTGACTCAAATGTCTCTCTTCCTGCCTTCATTAATTTCTAATCCAGGACGAGACATATTGAAGGATACCCAGATTAAACAGCGCAGTCAGACAGTCACATGTGACAAATAGGGCAGATTAAAAGACTGAGTGCAGGTATTAATAACCATAATAACACAAGCCCTCCCCCATCCCCGTCAAAAAAGAACAAGGGATAAACAGGAAGGGAGTTGTAGCGGAAATCTTCTGTTAAAGAGACAAATAAGCACATCTATCCATCTCTGTCAGGGATGTGTTTTTTTTTTTTAAATAAATGAGTGTGACAAGCACTGCGCCAGCAAAGGCTTTGGGTTTTTTTGAGGGCGAGTGCATTATTGGAAAGGCTCACAATGCGTGAGAAGATGGATGAGGCAGTAGAAGAAAAGGCCTCCAATAATATCGTAGCAAAAGTACTTACAGAGCATTACACATATTCTGTTAAGCTATGTTTTGTAAGAGAACCCTGGTGCTTGAATGGCCAACACTTAAGTAACAGAAGCACATATTAATGCACAAAGGGAAGGGAAATGAAATCCAGCCTTGGCAGTGAGCTACCTTTTACTGAGCAAGAAAGGAACCACAGTGGCTTCAGGTTACCGTCCATTCTACGGTGCTGTGCACCATCCAATACGGAGCTACACTTTCTGTACCGAGGGCATGCACACGCTAAGTAGCAAGCAGTTGCCCTTGACAAATGAAAGCAGCCAGTGAGGAAAAAATGAAGAAAAGATTTTCTTATAAATAACAGATTTATTAAAATCACATACATTTCTATTAATCTTACTATTTCTATTAACCTGTCTGCACAACCTTGATCAAGAGAGAGACCTCGCCGGACTCTTTAGAGAACAGGCCACATACACCAGAGCAGAAAGAACTGCATATCAACAAAATAAAGCAAATTAGCTATAAAAAAACCATTCTATTATAATATTTTATTATATTATTGCAGGAGATCACATAATGACACTAGAGACAGCATCTGCTCAGTAGGTATGCTTTCAATGGATGTTCATGCTGGGCCATTGAGTGGTGCTGTAAAATCCATTGTGGTCGGCTGAACAGTCCCTTGAGCTGGCTGACAACATTAGAGACTCTTATTACATTACATTTATTTAGCAGACTCTTTTATCCAAAGCGACTTACAAGAGTGATGGTTAACACTATGTGGGGATCAAACCCACGACCCTGAGACTGAGAGTCTCATGCTCTACCGACTGAGCTGTCCGGGCCAGACCTCATTTCTAATCTTATTTCACCACAGCAGGTCTGAGGCGCTCAAAGATAAACATTTTCCTTAGCTGCGTGACCACAAATTATTGTTCCCGTTAAGATCTCTCCCCACTCCTCCAAAATCTCTTATCATCCCTCCCTGGATTGCCTCCACCTCACTGAACTGGTAGCAGTGTACACAACACCTCCCAAAGGAGGGTCGGGGTGTCGTTCTCTACTACTCTCTCCTCCCGTCTTCATCTGACAGCGTCCCTTCCATTTCTCACTCACTGGCATGTATCTACATTTCCATCCATCTTATTTAAACCCTGGTTTCCAGTTATCTGTGTAAACTTCATTAGTTGCCTGGAGGTTCTTGTTGGGCAACCAACGGAGCAAAATATTGAGCTTGAAAAACAACAAAGCTACTGTGAAAAATAATGAAAGATGCCTTCTCAAATAACAATCTAGGCCCCTAATGTGGCAGGTATTTCACCCTCATCATGATTTTTTTTTTTATAACGTGAAAAATCGTACAATCTCATAGTAAATCGGTGATATTGTCTGGTAATCGTCAAGATGCTGTCACGTGTTACATATTAGGCATCACTGAAGTTCATAATATCTTTAACTGCACAATAATCTCATCAGGTTGACTATATAGCACCAAGAACAGTACAATTGGAAAAATATGGGGTATAAAAAATTAGAGTTGAGCAAAATAACGGGAGGAGGAGAGAGATAAATTCCTGTTAATGCTCCTGACTTGTTGCTCGTTAGTGTGTAAAATATTCCCATCCTGTTTAAACAGCTATTAACAATTTAAATGACCCTGGCGCAGAGGCCTTGCTCTGACTCACTTGCTAAAGATCCACATCCCCAAAGGTCTATTTAACAAGCCCATTACTCCATTACATTATACTCACACCAGCACCAGAGAGCCTTCATTTAACTCATTCCTCTAATGTAAGTGTAGATAAGAATTAGTGTCGAAAAGTTGAAGGCATAAATTAGGTAGAGGGGGAAAATAATGTCTGGATTTTGAATTCTTTCCCACACACTGTGCAATGTATGTAGTAATGTAACCTGTAATGCTGTTAGCCCTTGATGGTATACACCCACATGGCTTTACCGATTCAAGATGAGAATGAACAAGCAATAAAAATTGGGCCAAACAGAGAGTGGGAGTAAACTACGACCATGACTTCCTGCACTTCACTATGCTTAGTTTTCCCTTTTATTAAATAAAGAACATAAGGCACAACTCTTTTGTCAACCTTTGCACTTTTTTTTTTTTTTTTTTTACAAGGTAACTTGCAATAATGGTGATATGAAATGTACATAAAATGTAAATGCCATAACCTGCCCATGTTAGCTCAGCATAGCCCAGGACAGCATGGCAAAGATGGCCAAACAATTCCAGAGGCACCCTGTCCTCCCCAGCCCTCAACTTTCTCCAGTCCATGGACACATATAATTGGACACATCATCAATTTTACAGGAGCTGTTTCAGAGCAGTTCCACAGTGGGATGTCTGGGGCCTCCGTCTCTCTTTCTCTGTTGCATTTTTTTTTCTTTGGCCTTGCTCCCTCTGTCCCTAGAGCTGAAAGGGTACAAGACCCGACACTGGCGTGCTCTGAGGCTCAGCACAGCTCCTTTTCATTAAGCGGTTGAGACCACTTTTTGAAGGTTACCACACACACTTAAATCCGGACACAATCCAGACACACAAACAAACGGGGGATGGCAGCCCATGGGGGGGTTAGGGTGAGGTGCAGCCTAATCAGCCACACGTACCCTCACTCTGAGTCTCGCTCTCTTTGTCTTTCCATCTCTGTCTCTCTCTCTTGCTCACAAACACACACACACACACAGAAAAGAATGCAGTGCCAGTCAACTTATATGCCTAGGACTCCCAGGTGAACAAAGTTACCCGTCTTTGTACACTTCCTGAGAAGCTTTTCTGAGGACTTCTCAAGTCTACACCTGCCTAGTGACACACTTTCATCACCTCCATCAAAGTTGTACCCACACTGGGATGTATTTGTAACGTTGAGCCCACAGGCCATGAGGCTAGCACCTTAGCTACTCAGAGCTATAGCTCTGAGTAGGCATGTAGTATCTGGGGGCTCAGCAATGTTATGACAACGTACTCATAACAATAACATGTCCCCTGTTGCATGTTAATCAGAAACCGTTACTCAACAGGATGGATGCAGAGGGGCAAGTCTTTAATAACAGAGGATCTATTTCCACACACATCTTTCTAAATCCAGCACTGGAAGCTGTGGATCTTCACCGTATAGGTAGTGGTGGGATGGTAAACTTTCAGTCTAAGTGGGGCTCTGGCCCTTTCTTGCAAGAGTGTAATCACTTAAAAGGGGGGAAAACAAGGAATGTTCTTGGCAGGGAGTACAGGGGCCAACCCAGTCCATCCTGGCTTAGCCTATCTTCCCCTTGCATGTGTATGAGTGGTGGTGGGCAGTCAGAGTGGATTTCTGGGCCCTTTCTTCACTCCGCCAGGCTGTGTTTTATTCATCGCCTGCGCCCTGACCCCACAGAGCTCCTGTTCTGACAAATCACTTCTGATTAAGACAGATCTCTGTTAGTCAGCCACTCAACTTGGCCTATTCATCATTCTGCAGAAAATATCCCTCTCTCCTCCCCGGTCCCTCCTCCTCCTGGCTCGTTTGCCTGTCCGTCAGACCGGAGCAAGGCGCAAAGGAAATTTCCGCAGCTGTTTTAAATGGCTGATTATGGACAATTGGTGGATGGAGAGATGTAAGAGCGTCTTATGGGTGATAAGACGCAAGTTTAATGGGTATAAATGACCGGGCCTGAAAGAGACCAGCTGCTAATAGAACCATTTGTTTAAAGCAGAATCAGGGCGGAGAGAATTGAAAGCTGCTTTTTCCTTCCAATTCTACTCCCCCTCCTCTTTTCCCTTCACCTCAGCCTCAAAGCTCAAATACTTTGCTCCCCAGATTGACATTTTTGTTAAACAGCAAGGTTTCACTCGCTTTGAATGAGAATAGATGAAGATTGGAAGCAAGAAGCTTGTTTTACATTTATGAAATGACCCATACATGCATGTCCCTGTAGACAAAGCTCCAGTTACTTTGAGCCAGCCACTCAGAGGATTCCACACCTATCCACTGGTCACTAACACCATAAACAGAAAGCTTACTGGAACTACCAATATGGTCAGATATACAACATTCAAATGCAAAGTTCTCCTATAATAAACTACAGTAAACTCCTTACTCTGCTCCAAAGCATGTAAGAAGCCACAAAGCTATTGTGTTACAATTTCTAACACTCTAGATTAAATTAACCTGAACGACAACCCTACTGGTGGCAAAGGGGTGAGGAGAAGGAGGGGTGAGTGGGGAGAAAGGGTTCCCGTCAGCAAATTGCCTGGACTTAATCAACCAGTCTTACTGAACCATCCAAATGAAAACTAATGGACTTTGGGTGCTTGCTGTGATTGCCCCACGCGCAACAATGTGTGGGCAGGACCGCTGCTTCCCAAAGTCTTCAATTAAAAAACAAGGAATTTCCACAGACGGCTGGTCAGCCTATATGTCTATTCTAAGTGTATCCCCACCGGTCAATGGTGAGGCTCAAACAGAGCTGACAGATTAATTCCATTTCCACTGCTGGGGAAATTATTTTTAGGTGTTGATTAAACTTGGTCAAAAGCATAAAAAATGTATGAAGTGTAGAATTAAAAGTCATATCTGAATGAGCTAAATAGCTGACATCCATGTCACACAACTGTACAGGCCACATTACAAATACTAAAAACACTAGTACATGAAACATTTTCAAACCACTATCAGTCTGAATGACAAAGCCATAAAAGTTGGATTGCTTTAGTCTGCAACTTACAGAAACAAGAAAATAAGCTTTATTTATTATCAACTGAGTAGCGGAGAAGTTAGGTGATGAGACGAAAGGCTCATGTTGAGAGGAAAAACAAAACAGGACATTCTAACCTTGACTAAAATCTGACCTATATTAACGACAGCGGACGCAGAAATCTTAGTACATGCCTTTGTATCGTTGAAACTTGATTATTGAAAGGTCCTGTTCTCCGGTTTACCTATTGCGTGCATTAAAACTCTCCAGCTTGGACAGAATGCAGTTACCAGAATCCTGACCAAGACAAGAAAAATTGACCACATACAGTTCGCTTGCACTACGCTCATGTTCCTGCCGATGGGAATTAAGTGCATTATGCCGTCTGTGTGCACCTGTCCACTCATGCTGGTCCTGTCTGTTTGTGTGAGTGAGAGTACGTGAATGAGTGTGCAGGGTTGGCGTCCTCGTGGTCCCCCACTCTTAAGACGATGCTGACCGAGCTGCACACCACATCTGGTTGTTTCACCCAAATTATTCTGTGTTGCTCATGTTCCACATTCTCATCCTCTTTTGCCCACTCTCAGCTCCCATTACCCACCTGACCGTCCTGGTAGGGGGATCCCTACCAGCCCGTTGAGACTGTAAATGTGTTTAAGGGCTATACAAATAAGCTTGACTTGATTTATCAATATTGCCAAGACTAGAGAGAGGTATACCTAGGAGAAAACAACATGTCAGTTGGTCCTAATCACACACAACATCCGATTTAACAACCTCAGGCGCAACTCGCTAAGGAGAAAAAGTTTGGCAGTTTGTCGGAAATGGACTCAAGGAGAGATACATGGAGAAGGAGGGAGGAAGAGAGAGAAAACTTAACGTTCCTCTGATTCTTTTTCAACAGTTTAGGAGCGTTAATCATCGCATTACTCTTGATTAAAGGCTTTTACGTCTCTAATCAAAAAGTTGACAGGCAGATCAAAGAGCACAAACGCAAATTTCTTGCCTTTTAATTATCTGTACAACACCACACCTCAGGCAGCTCCCTGCCTATCTCCTCAAACTCAGCAAAAGACTGCGAAAGGAGATCTAACACTCTATAACAGTTCATTATCCAATAAAATCAGAGATGGGGAGAGAAAACACACACGCAGGCACACACACCCACACACCGAGCTTTAAAGCCTGATTAGTGAAGACCTGGGGGAGGCCTGCAGTCCTCTTTATTAGCATGTCCCAAATTGGAACACCTTAATTATGTTTGTCAAAATCGGGCTTGGCATCGCCCCCATTTGCATGTTTTGACAAGGCCTGTTGGGAGTCTCCCTCTATTTTTCTTCACCAGCGCGCTAGGAGTATTTAGCACTTCTCAACACCTACTGATAATAAGTTTTATTGTCTCAAAACGAATTAAATAACTGGCTAATTGTGCTTTGTTGCGTTCCCCCACCCGACCCCATCGTCTGAGAGTTAAAGCACTGAGTGACCTGCACACACAAAGGAGCCTCTGGACCGTCTTGATCAATGCTTGACCACCACTTCTGTTTTAACTGATGAGGATGTGACGCCTTCTGCAGCCTGACTGATCCTGCACAGCTGGATCAGTCAGGTGGTCAAATGGTTTGGTCATGAAAAATTCTTCCTACTTTCTGCAAAAATTTGGCTTCACAAGGATCAACGCGTTGGAGCTTCTCAAGAAGTCCTACATGTTCCTCAGCTTATTCAGTGCAACACCAGATTGCGGCCTGACTCATGATCACATTCCAGTTGCATATAAGCAACGCAATAGACCACTCCTCCCTTCCCCCATTAACAGCTCGCTAAATGAATCCTTCCTACGTCAATGATATGTAAAACATGCATGGTCGAAAAACAAACAAACAATCTGCAGGGACACAGGACTGTCGGCGGCAATTTAGCAATGGAGGAAAAGGAGGGCATGAAAGCGAGACATCAAACATTAGCCTGAATGGAAGGCACAGGCCATTAGGAGTGGTTGCACTGACAGGATCTGACAGTTGGAAACACTTAAAGATTCTTTTCCTCAAACTTTGAATTCATTAATACTCATGAGCTGAGCTACGGCTCCCAAAACACAGCAAAAAAAAAAGGAGAGGGTCGGACGAAGTGTAGAAGCTGGCTGTAGAGTGACAGTGTGCACCGAGCAGGCCAGCTCAGTCTATTTGGTGAAGTAAACATTAAATTTCCTGGTACTAATACATCTCTTCATTTGGTTGGTTGTTGAATCAGAGACTAACTGCATTGTATTGTGAGAAAACAAATACAAAGCAGACATTCAAAACCAGATACATTTCTACTTCATCTCTACTCAACAAAATGATGTTGAAACATAAAAGATTAGTTGCTATTTGCGATCACTTTTCCTTTAAGATTCAGGACACTAATGAATGCCAACGACTGATGATTTTCCAAAAGGGAAAAAAAAGGACTCCCAGAGAGAACACTCCAGAGTTTCGAACTGGAAATAATGTGACACATAACATCAACACAAACTGAGCTGATAAGTGTAATGACACACGACAAGACAAAGGACAAGACACAAAACGCACAGGATGTCAATATATTCACAATTAACAGAGAGTGAATGTCTAGGTAATAGCATATTTTAGAGATACGATGGTTACACCTCAGCTCAACCCCTAACTAAAAAGGTTTGGCCTCCTACAAACCGTCTCATCAAGTGTTCTTGGTATTGTAGTTCTGAAAATTCAGACAATGCACGGTAAGCAAAATGCTCCTTCTATATTTGTATTACATAGCTTGAGCATTTTATGTCCATGTCTGACCTGTTTTTTTTATGTCTTTTAAAACAAGTCACTGCACCCTTGCATGCCCAGAGGGTACATCAAATTCTCTTCAGCAAAGTTTAAAGGTGCTCTGGGAATTTCATCTCACCGAGCAACAGTTGATCTTATTATCAGAACACCGTGGCTGCTCTGACACGCAGCATAACAGAAGTTTGTATCATACTTTGGGGTAATACCAAATACCATTTCCCTGCTCTGGTGAAATGAAAATAATACTGCTATTATACGGGGGATACGAGGCATAGTGGGGACTCACAAAAGAGAGCCACATCATGCGCCTCATTTAACAGTGGCCCAGGCCGTAGAATTGAAGGCAGATTATTGTCAGCTGCCAGTGTGAAAACACACAACATGGCACTGGGTGAGGGCACAACAAAGCACTTGTGTACAGTATACTGTACAATGTTTGTTTGCACTCACTTTACATTCTTCCATATACAAGACATATCCATTCCCAAGCAAGAGCTTTCTGGAATTCGGTTCCTGAGCGTTCTCACTGGATGCCTCATGTCATTATAGCATAAAGGTTTACAGAGATGCCAAATATCAGGCTTACTTACAATATTCCAGAGAAATACAATAGCCATGACCTCAGTGATCACTTATGATGGATGGTACTAGAACATTCCCAAGTGTTTCAAAAGAAGAAGTGTAACTACCAACTTATCAACTAGCATCTTCAACTATTTTGACAAAGCTCATTTGCAGCGTAGAAATATCGACTGCAGGGATGTGGAAGCTTGAAAATCCAACTGCTTTTTTAACAATGTAGGCTAAAAACAACTTGATGTCTCGGCTTTAGTACTGAAGGTACACATGGCCTATATAGTGTATTAATGGAGATCAAAGGAAGTAAAGAACAAGTAAAGCAGACTGAAATATACCCAGGTTCACCTGACCATCAGACGAAGAGGAGACAGTCCTGTATTTTTCTGTGAACTGACATAAGCGTGATAGAACACTGCGTATCACTGGTAGGGTGACGAGGTGTCTCCTGTTCCTCAGCGTTAACTAAAACAGCTCTGAGTGAATACCCAACATGCCTGCCACCATCTTCCACACTAATGAAGCATGTCTAACTTTTAAGACATGGCAGAACTAATTTCATCTACCTTGTGAGGGGCCTTAGTGGCATCAAATTCATTATTCATAAAGGACGTGATATTATAACTCAATTGTCAACTCAGTGGCTAGCCCTTTTTTTAACACCCCCCCCGCTGTCGCTCTCTTTTGTCTTGGGCTCCTTTTCTTTTACAGCGAGTCCTTCGCTTTTAATCTATAACTGAGCACTACACATTGTCATTGTAGCTGCTGAACAAAATAATTTGCTTTTTTGTTTTTTGAAGTTTGCCGATGGAGGTGGCAGTGGGGTGGGGTGGGGGACGTTTTTGCGATTGGCATGGCTCCCTGTGGGTTTGTGAGGTGTGCTGACGGGGCCAGCTCCACCAAAGAAAAAAAGAAAGACACAGAGAGAGAGAGAAGGCATCATGTCTGTAATAACACAACCTAAGATACCTTTTCTTTCCCCCTCATGAATAATGTATGCCATCTGGCAAAGCCCACCTTGCCTTCATGTTGTTTAGACGGATTGGTCACCAGGAGGTGGGACAACTTCCATTTTACACACAGTGGTTCTTCAAGCTGGGTGTCATTTTCTCTTCAGGGGCAGGATGGTGGCATGTGACCCTGTCATGACTGACAGAAACAGCAGTGGCCAGGCATGGTTACAACACCCCTACAGTGAGAAGCCCATCTCCACCAACTCTGAAGGCTACTAGCATAGAAAGGATCAGAATATGCTGATTCCTCATATCAGTATGTGGAGCCGCAGCATGTGGTCAACATAGTCAGGCTACCAAAAGAAAAAAAATAAATCAGCTCTCCCAAACCAATACATTTAATGTCAACTTGATAGAGTATCCATGTGTAATTGTAGTACCTATGCACAAAAAGCCAAAAGATCAATCAAAGTCACAAACACTTGTGAGAGTATATGTGCATGTACACACACACACACACACACACACACACAGAGACAAAAGTGTGTGTGAACAGCTGTGCAGTGGGTGAGAACAGAAGACATGTTGTTAGCGATACTGGGCTGGATGGACTAAAAGCAAGTAGCCTCACAGCGACAGCCACAGAGGGGAGGCCATGGGCTGTCCCAAGGCCACCATGAAACAAGCCTGTGTCTGTTGCCATGCAGCAGAAAACAATGGCAGGGAACCCTGTTGAATTGGGCTATTTAATCTGAACTGTAAACTAAGGGCTAAAATGTCTTTTTGGTC
Organism: Monocentris japonica; assembly: GCA_900323365.1. Taxonomy (NCBI): domain Eukaryota; kingdom Metazoa; phylum Chordata; class Actinopteri; order Trachichthyiformes; family Monocentridae; genus Monocentris; species Monocentris japonica. The sequence continues at coordinate 5,932 of OOFE01051448.1, read as the reverse complement.
TAGGCCAGCAGGTGGCACTAACCACAGTTGGTCACCAGCCTGAACAGTTGTTGTGTCTCCTGGTATGTCATGCAAGGTGTGAAGATGACACTGAGGCCTGTGATTACTGTGGCACTGAAGTGCAAATCAGGAGACACAGCAGCAAGTCAGAAACCACAAAAGCCAATCAGAAACCACAACAACAAGCCAGAAAACAACACACATTAAATTGACTCAAACCGGAAAGGTTAGGTACTTATTGAACAATGAATCCTCGACGCTGATTGGACAAACTGTCTGTTGGTCTGGGTGAATCGGGAAACCCACAATACACCAAAGCATCCACTGCAAAACCTTGGCCCCAAGGTTACTATTAACAGCTTACCACAATAAGGGCAATAGTTATTCTGGCTGTCTTTCCTGTTTTCTTTGTGAGGTTCTAGTATTGTTGGCATTTGTTTGCCATTCCTGTACTGCTTTGCTTTGGAATTAAGTATAGGACCAATTTCACATTTGAAAACCTGTAGACCTATCAGAATATGGTCTGCATGACTGGACTAATTTCTCAATGGAGGAATAGCACACCAACAAAAACACACAAAATACTTAAGACCTGAATTTAAGACTCAACTGTATTCAAGAGCATTTAAGGCCTTGAGTTTAGATAATATAACATTATATGAATGTGTTTTGAGATGTGAAATGATTAAATAGTTCAGAACATTTAAGTCATTTTATGCGTGACATGAGAAAAAAAGTGAGTTTATTTTCTGACAGAGTTGCAATGCAGAGTTTGACTGTCAAGAATAATCCCTGATGACACATCTATAACAGCACTACTGATTGATCATAGCAAATGACATGCTGTGAGTCAGCTAGCCACTTGGCTGACTAGTTGGTTCAGCACCAATTATTAATATTTACTTCTGGTGGTAGCAGCCACCACTAGGCCCACCATGTCTTTCTTCAGTGTATTATAGCTTCAACCATTACTAGCCTTGATAAATTTGGTAGTTTTATCCATAGTTTTTAGTAAGTTAATTATTTATTTTTTTAAAGATTAACATTTCTAATATTGGGCTCTGGTAAATATAATATGCTTCAAATAAATATAAATATGCTTCAAATACAGCAAATAAAAGTCAATTAAGCAATCAGCACAAAATCGTATTTTAGCATGAATTCTGCACTCTTGATGTAACATCCTAAAATGTGCACATGACGTTGAGTACCTGGCAGATTAAATATGATACCTTCATATTCCACACAGGGTCCAAGATCCAGCACAGTAACCTAGGAGGTACTAAAAGGTTTTTCATGTGCAACAACCCACTCAAGGCTTTCCAAAGCTTTCCAAGCAAGTGCAAAAATGCACTTTGCTTCTAATCATCAAAATACATGACTGAAGTTATTATTTATTAATTTATTTGTTTGTTTATTTTTTGCCCTTCTTCATATGGTGCCATTTTATGAGAAACGTTTCTAATTAGTGAGTAAATAAAACAGTCAATCTGCTGCAAACAAAAATGTACAAATCATTTGCAGAAGTTACAAGAGCACAACCCAAGGCAGGACAAAACTGATTGGAGGCAGAACAGACAGTGTAACCTCAACAGTTTTTGCATTTCATTCCATTTGGGTGCACAGAAACTAAAGGTACATTATCCCTGCTCTGTTTTGACATCCAGTGCTTAAGGAACTACACGGTGCCAGACCCCCCAGGTCTGTTTGATGGTCATGTCTGGCCCATGTATGTATAACACAAGGAGAACTAACCACTTGTGTTTTTACTTGGCGATTAACACTTGCATGTGTAATAATGTGAAAGGATAGTTTATGTCAGAGAGGTCTTCAACTAATAAAAGGCAGTCATATGAAGTTCAGAGTAATTGTTACGGAGTCATGAAGTTGAGAGTAGAGCCACTCACATTGATGTAAAATGCCATATTCTACCAAAATCAATGTTGCTTTTCCCTCCTACTCTTGAGTGAAAAGCATGCCGTTTCCATGGAAGCCTAGTTTTGATTTCAGTTTCTTTGTCTTGTGCCATGGAGAACACAATGCATTTGGTTCCCTGCATTTAACACCAAGTTAATGTCCACAAGGGACTTCCGTAGGGTTTCTAAGTATCAGATGTATAATGATATGAATAGAAGCAGAGTTGATCTAATGAATCTACTAATCTCATAACTCATAAGAAAATGGAAAAACTGAATCAGATTGGAATTCAAGAACATTCAATGGGTGTCCATTGACTGATGGTATGTGTCCCAAGATTCCTAAGGTTTTTATTCTACGAACTCCAATTTCAAAGGCTTGTCAACAGCCAGCAATAAAGTCTCTTTCAGGTAGAGTGGCAGATAAGAGTGACAGGAATGTTTCCCTCAGTGTTTGATAAATCAACATTTTTGAGTGTCTGAGAATGGAGATAAAAGCTCATGCTGACCTGGACACTGGCAATTGTTAAAGTGAAGGGAATTAAAAATAAATTCATACTTGTGCACGCTGTCAATGGTGAAATGCCTATCAAAAATTGACATTGAGCTTTTTAGGTGCATATGTGGGGGTCTTTGTGATTCTATGCGGGTGTGTCTGCTAGTGTGTGTGCATGCACATGCATGCATGCAGAAATTCCCTTGGCAGTAGTAGGTGTGATGGTTAAACACAGCTCCAGCAGGTAGCTATGATACAGTGCAGCCATTACAACAGCAATATGAGCAGTGACAGTATGCAGCCTTTCTATGTTTCATCCCCTGATTGTAATTGAGGCCGACGCGTGACAGCCCCCCATGCGCCCCCTCCGCAGTGGCCCGGG
>OOFE01051447.1:12022-25367 GCA_900323365.1 Monocentris japonica | reverse complement strand
ACCCCACACACACACACTATTTTCTGCCACAACCTCAACAGACAGGATTTGCACATTAGCATGTTGCAATGTTCGCTAGCTTACGTTAGCTTGGTAAGGGAGCGCGTGATTTAATATTACATCGAACTCCTTTTCTAGGTGGTGTGGGCGACTTTATAATCACGTGGGTGGCGGTAGGGATAAAACAACAGCTAAATAAACCCACTGGACCCCGCTTCCTACAGATAATCTGCATTACAAAGATTTCCCCGTTTTACGAATCACTCACAGAACCCCGGCCCCTGCCTCCTGATGGATGCCCATCTACTATGATAAGGGCGAAACCTGTACATCAAAACAAACACACCCGAAACCGTTTGTGCGGCTTAACGGTAACGTTAGCTAGCTAGCTCACTGGCTGACATTTCCACGAGTGTAATTTCCCACACTCATTGAAGAATTTTCTAAATGATGCTGCAAACAATAGCAAACTTTGTCTCATATTATACTACAGCCTCACCTCTCACCGAAGTGCACTGTTTCTATTCTTTCTTCTTCTTCTTCTTCTGCTCCACAGCCACCGGCAGAACACTGCAGACAGATAGCTAACCGTTAGGCTAACGACCGGAGCGATGCCCCTCGCAACAGCTGTGTTCTGTTTTGAATGAGGGTTGAGGAGACACACTGCCAACGGGCGGAGCTTCGAGGGTGCAAGGGGGACCCACCCGCCCTCATCCAAAATAGCAAGGCTCGGTTTATTCGATGTTTGATTAATGACTACGTTGTTTGTCGGATGCTATATAATATCATGTAAAATTCTAGCACATAGGCCTTTCACGCCCCCCCGCTAATGTAGTCCCTAGTTTTACAACGGTCATGCACTGTGTTTTGGGAAGACAGCTGAGTTCATGTCTTTGATTTCTACTCCCTCTTGTGGTAAAATCACCACTTGGACTGTACAAGTGATCATGGACGTCTATTAGGTTTCATGTGTAATTCTGAATATTGTAGACTTGTATTATTACTACTCTCAATGCTAATACATCAATAAAACAGTTGTGCGCGGATTTTAATTACATTTTGCATCACTAATTGTTTGTATGAGGTCATCTCATTTAGATGTTTCTGAATCAAGGATTTAATGGAGAGAGCTTCATTATTGACTTGCAAATTTGGCATCTGATGATTGTTTTTTTCGGGATTCCTCTTCAAACGTTTAGCTGAACAGTGAAAGATATGTTTTGCTGGGGAGAGTTAAAATCTCTGCATGTATACCTGTGCTCAGGTCTAATAAATTATATACTACACAGCAGAATTAGTTAACTTAGAAAAGTACAAATAAAATACAGAATAACTGATTATTCAGCAATTGCAATCATGTAATAACCACCCACAAGAACCTAGAGCGGTGCACATCCAAATTTTATTGCATTCATATCTTCTAATATATGTTTGACTGACAATCTACCCAAACAAATAGCAAAGTTGTAATGTGACCCTTGAATTGCAGTGTGTATATACTGTAGATGAGGTAAATAGACTGATTTTAACAACAAAACTAACACAGAGGTTGAAAAGGTAGTGTGACTACACACATAGGCTGGGTCACAAAGACAACCTGACAGACAAAAATACCATCACATGTGATGATAGACCAAGACTATAAACATTTATTCAGCCCCATTACAATCACTCCCCAAACTTGAGCTGCCTTTCCTTCTCAATACCATGCAGCTCCCTCGCTCTATTCTTCAGCTCTTCTGCTTTCTTTTCATCCTTCTCGGTACCATCCCCAAGTTTGTACATGCGACTTGCATTGGCGCAGCCCCAGACATGTCCCAGCTCACAGGCCCTGTTGGAATACTTCAAGGCTAGAGTCATATCTGGTGCCAACCCTTTGGAATTGCCCTGAATGAACAAAGCACTGAGGTTAAAACAAGAGGGAGCAAAGCCACCAGCGCATGCCTTCTCGTAGTACTGCCGGGCTGTTGTAGAATCAGGTCCTCCATCCATAGCTCGTCCATCATGGGCTAACAGACCGACATTATGGCAGGCATCAATAGACTTCTTTCCTCCTGCATTGCAGGAGCGCATAAAGCAGGAGTAGGCTGTTTTTAAACACTCAGTCACCCCACCTGGTGGAAAGATTTAGAAGACCAACAGAAAGCATGACAAACTCTCAGGTATCACAGGTATTACAAAGAATTTCTGAACATGTTTGTTTAATTTTTACATTTTTTTCCCAACTCCTACAATACAACTTCAAAGTGAACCCCCAACAGAAGGGGTAAATAAGCAGCAAAAGTAAGTAATGTTATTAGTGTACCTTTGCCTGTGGCATGATAAGAACCCAATTTATAGCAGCTCTCTCCATGCCCATTTGTTTCACAGTTATGTTTGAGCACTTGTGCCGTGGATTCATAGTTTTTCCTCACTCCCTCCAAGTAGTCAGCTAACCTTTGGCATCCTAAGAAAAAGATGCCACAAGAGAATGGGGATAAAAACGACATCCATTACAAGGAACACACGTTTTCAAAGAATATATACATTCAGGTATGGGTCGACAAATGTATCACAGTTCAAACATTTGTTCAAGGTTCCAGCAGTTCAGCACCCCTTGTTATGGACAGCGCAGGTTTTTACCTTCTGGATCCTTCTCTCGGTAACACTGGTAGCTGTATTCCACCCCCAAATTGTCCAGAAACTGTTTAACCTCATTTTCATCTTCAAAGTTTATAAGTCCCGCCATATTTCAATTTCACGTGCGGTTCTGTAACCTTGCAGCAATCACATGTGCTGAAGACTTACCACCACATCTACCACTTTTGACCTTGCTGTGTGGTGGTTGAGTTACTGTTACCTGTTCCAAAGATATTTTTCGTACAATTAAAAATAAACCTCAGAGATAATCACTATTAACGTTGTGAACAAAACGTAACAGTTATACTAATAATTGTTTTCCTTTGAATAACTGGCGGTTAAGCTGTTTCACGAAATCCATGCGTTCATCAATCCGACTTCCTGGTTTAATAATTCTTTCTAATGGGCTTCCGTAGTCCAGCCCCTTCGCTCATGTACTTCCAGTGTTGTGACCTTTGTTTACTGTCTGTCTCGTCAAAGATACATCCAACTGCTCGCTGTGAATAACTCCAGCAGGTTCCTTAAGTCAGAGCAACGTCCGCTCCGCTAATTAATCAACATGCTTTAAAATGAACTCTACAATATCAGAAAACTGTCAACAGTTTTTTCACGAAAGCCGATTTTCCACACCAGAAGCACCAACAAGTTAGCCAGCTAGTTCGCTGACGTTCGCTTTAGCTAGCTCGCCGTGCTCCCGCAACTATTTTCAGCAAGATTAACATAACGCCAGGCTTGCTCTCAGGGGAACACTGCAAATTTGAGTCGGTCGACGGCGAGCAAGCGTTAGCGAAAACTGTCGTGAGGAAGAAGACAGGTCTTGCTTGCATTAGCTAAACTACAGTTAAACGTTAACCATGGCCTATAATTTACTAAGCATGGTAAGTTTAATTTATGCCTGCAATTGGTATGGTTTAGTTGTAGTTGATCTTTTCTAATGACAGTTTGCAATGCTTATTAATTGCATTCACACGATTACGTTAATAAAATGTTCTATTCTATGATAAGCAATGCATGTGTCTGAAGTTGCCATACTAATAAATAGCGTATTTGTCTTTTCAGGATGAGGCGTCTCCAGCATCTCTGACCGACCTGTGCCTGACTTATGTCAGCCAGAACCTGGAGTGTTTCTGTGTGAAGCACCCTGATGGTTCTCTTTGTCTCAAAGAGGCAGTGCTCTTCCCACAGGAGCTGGCAGATCAGCTGCTGGCCAAGATGGCCATTGAAGGTGATTGCAAACATGGACCTCCAAGACACTCTTGTTCTCACCATTGGCAATTCTTGAGATAACCACAGCTGTATAAGCTTGTAGTCTTTCACACAGTTAATGCACTTCTAATCACTGTTTAAACTCTCAGAAGGCCCACCTGAATAATTGTTATGATCACCTTGTCTTCCCTGACTGGCTTTCTCTTGCATACATCTCCTGAATGAGTTTTGGTATCCTGTCTCTTCATGAGGTCTTGAAATGGGTACATATATTTCCTTCTAAAAATTGTTGTGTGATCTTTAAGAGCCACTTATTCCTGTGGGAAACCCACCACACAGCCATGCAAGGCTGAGTTTTGTTTGATCCTGTGATAGAGCTGCATGATTCCTAAAGTTAGAGGTTAAATTGCGTTCTTTCTACTACAGGTCTGTTGAATGACAGCACGGTGGGCGTGTTCCGGAATTGTGAATACCTGCGATTGAGGCGAGCATGCATTCGTACAGCGCGTATTTCTGCAGAGGCCTTTCAGAGAGCCCTCTGTCCTCACAGACTACTGGAGCTAGATGCTGCCAGGGTCAATGCAGACCTCACCATTGCTGACATACTACAGGGACTGACCATCAATAAACACTGCCAGGTAAAGAGAAGGTGTGGCAAACATAGTGTGAGTTGGTGTTAGAAGAAAGAGGGACTTACCATCAAACCACCCTTTCCATACTCTTAACATTACTTCTGGATTTGAGCGAAAACTGACTTTACCCATGTCTTTGTTGTTTTTCCTCTAATTTTGTCTTTCTTTAACCAACCCACAGGAGTCCCTCCAGCGATTAGTTTTAACTGGTCTCACCATGTCCTCTCTGGAAGAACCAAGCTTCAGCTCCCTCCAGGGCCTGCGCTCCCTCTCTCTAGCCAATGTCGAGTTCTATGACTCTGGACTAGACGACGTGTGTTCCCTGCCTCGGCTGGAAAGCCTAGATCTTTCCAACACTTCAGTCACCAACCTGAGCCCCCTGCTGGGGCTGAGGGAGAGGCTTCGCTCGCTAACACTGCACCAGCTGAAGAGGCTGGAGATGAGCACTGCACAACTGCTGGGAGTCATAGGACAGTTGGATGTATTGCAGGTTAGTGGAGGGGTAGAGCTGAGGGTGTCCCCTTTTTATCTATTAATAAACCTATTTCCATATGTTTCAGCGGACAACTATCAAAATTATTTCACAGACAGCGCTTGTTTGGTGTACTTAAAGTGCTATTGTGTGTTTGTGTCTGTGTCTGTTTCTGTGGGTGTGCAAACCCTACCTATGCAGCACCTGGACATCAGTGATGATAAACAATTTACCTCTGACGTGGCTCGCCAACTGCTTGGACAGCCAGGTATCCTGCCCACTCTTGTATCCCTGGATGTGTCGGGGAGGAAACAGGTATGTGTGTTTGTCTTTGTATGTCTGAGCGTGTGATACGTGTGTATTTCAGGATGTATGGTCAACTTCTTATTTCTTGTGTGAATGCTGCAGGTGACAGATGCAGCTGTTAAGGCATTTGTTGAGGAGAGACCAGGGATGACGTTTGTGGGACTTCTGGCCACAGATGCTGGTTTTTCTGATTTCCTCTCTGGAGAGGGAACTCTAAAGGTAGGTGTGGATGCATACCTTCACATTTATAACTCTGGTTAGACGTGCAAGAGTGCTAAATTGTTGATGTGTGTGTGTGTGTGTATATATATATAAAAAGGTAACAGGAGAAGCCAACGAGACCCAGATCTGTGAGGCATTACGTCGCTACAGTGAGAGAGAAGGGTTTGTGAGAGAAGCTCTGTTTCATCTCTTCAGCCTAACCCATGTCATGGAGAAACCACGGCCTGATATCCTTAAGGTGCACCCACATAAACATCCTTGGAAATCCACTCATTTTCCTCATTCCATAGGGATGAAAGTCCTTGCTTTTAGCTCCAAGAAAATAATATAGATTTATCATTTTGTTTTGTGTACGAGGACCACACATTTCTCTAATAAGAGATGGAATGTCTCCCAGATTATTGTTATGGAAAGTACTATCACATACCTCACCCCCACCCCACCACCACAACCTTTAAGGTCCCCATCTCTCTCACTTAACACATTTTATATGTATATACTCTGTTCACTCTAGCTGGTAGTTTTGGGTATGAAGAATCACCCTGCCACCCTGAATGTCCAGCTGGCAGCCAGTGCCTGTGTGTTCAACCTGACCAAACAGGACCTGGCAGCAGGAATGCCAGTTCGACTGTTGGGTACAGTCACCCAGCTGCTACTGGAGGCCATGAGGACCTTCCCCAACCACCAACAGGTAGCTTCATGCTCTCACTTCTCTCCAGTAGCATACACCATGCATGCCATATCAATCACAACAATACCATTAGATCTGGAACATTGGCTCAAGTTTGACCTCAAAGTTGATGCTGCCGTAAATCATGTAAGTCATTGTTTCTCTTGGGTCAAATGAGATACTCATATTTTAGTATCTTCCCCTTCCTGGGACCCTAGAACAAGACAGCTACAGACAGAATGAGGAACGCGCCTAACAGACTGTGTCAGGTCAATTCAGTCAGGCATTGTTCAGGTTCTGCTCTGACGTCCACTTTGGATCCTCTGTCTCCAGCTACAGAAGAATTGTCTGCTGTCTCTGTGTAGTGATCGCATTCTACAGGAGGTCCCATTCAACAGGTGGGACACACTCAGGAGACTGATAATAATGCTAATCATAATAACATTAATAATGACAATATTATTTATCGTTATTTATACAGCACTTTTCTTAACGGTTACAAAGCCTTTCACAAAGAAGTAAATAATTACAAATAAGATCAAATTAATAGTAAACAAAATTCAGTGTAAGCAAAGCGAGAACCAAAGTAAACCATAAAAATGGAGGTCAAGTCCAATTAATAAATGCTCATCATGTAAAAGCATATCTATCAAAGGCATAGTATGTTTACAGTGTGAATGATTTGCTCTCTCTCCCTGTTTGCTAGGTTTGAGGCTGCCAAGCTGGTGATGCAGTGGCTGTGCAACCATGAAGATCAGAACATGCAGAGGATGGCTGTGGCTATCATTTCCATACTGGCTGCTAAGGTATATGTAGTTGCATTCATTTGTGTTTGATTGTTCATATGTATGTTTGGGCATTTACTAATGGATGTTTGTCATTTTACAGTTGTCCACAGAGCAGACAGCTCAGTTGGGAGCAGAGTTGTTCATAGTGAAGGTAAGCTTCTCAGCTCAGCTGCATTATATTATGGCTTTACTGTTTTACAAAAAACAAAAAACAGCCTGATTGTCATGACATGTTCTGTCCTCTCTCCTTGCCTGCAGCAACTCCTCCATATTGTCCGTCAGAAGGCAACTCAGGGCGTGGTGGACGCCACCCTCAAATTCACACTGAGTGCACTCTGGAATCTCACTGATGAATCACCAACAACCTGCCGCCATTTTATTGAGAACCAGGGGCTGGATCTGTTCATTAAAGTCCTGGAGGTGCACAAAAATAAACACAAATACAGACAAACTAACGCTAAACACAACACACATGTAAACACAGAAAAATAGCTTAGGGCTGATGAGCATACTAGTTAATCATCACACTGTGAAAATATGTATGCCTCGGGGGCAGGCTGACTCACTCTTGTTTTGTCTCACTACCCCCATCCCCCTCTCTGCAGTCCTTCCCCAATGAGTCTTCCATTCAGCAGAAGGTTCTGGGACTGCTGGTGAGTTAATTGTTTCGTTTACACTACAGATAGATGCAGTGGTGAATAAATTCACAGTATTAACACATTATTATTATTCCCCTCTCACCTTCTCTGTTGTGTAGAACAACATAGCAGAGGTAGGGGAGCTGCATGGAGAGTTGATGGTGCAGGGATTCCTGGACCACATCCGCTCTCTGCTCCACAGCCCTGAGGTGGAGGTCAGCTACTTCGCTGCAGGCATCCTGGCCCACCTGACCTCCCGGGGAGAGGACGCCTGGACACTGAGCCTCAGTCTCCGATCTTCACTGCTGGAGCAACTGGTAGGCTTGACCAGAACTACTTATGTGTCATGGACATTAATACACAATTGTTGGGAAAAACAGGTCTCATGTGCTTGTGTGTCTTGCTCCCCAGCATTCTGCTATCCTGAAGTGGCCCACGCCAGAGTGTGAAATGGTGGCCTACAGGTGAGAGCTGGTTCCATAATAATAATAATCATAATAACAATAAAAATAAAACTCTTTATATAGCACCTATCTAAAAGCAGAGTTTACAAAAGACAAAATGGGTTAAAAGAAGAACAAAAGAATACAGAAAATAATGCAATAAAAAGTGTTTTTTTACGAAGTGAGTTTAAAGATTATACTGAATTAGAGCAACTAATGCAGGAAACCATTTCTTTTAGAAACAATAGGGAGATCATTCAAAATGGCTTACAACAGCAGAATCAAATAAGTCCACTCCTCACACTTCTGAGGATGCTATAAATGCACACAGCCATCTCCAAAACTAGAACAGAAACATATGGCATATACAGTAAGTGTATTCTGGTTCTCTCTCATTCTTTAGGTCTTTCAACCCCTTCTTTCCCCTCCTGGAATGCTTCCACACCCCTGGTGTCCAGCTGTGGGCTGCCTGGGCTATGCAGCATGTCTGCAGCAAGAACGGTGAGAGACAGACACATACATGCAAGACTTGCTTGCTCGCTCAACACTCGAATCCATCATCAGATATCGTATTAACCCTTTCTCTCCAGCCTCTCGCTATTGCAGCATGCTGTTGGAGGAGGGCGGCCTGCAGCAGCTGGAACACGTTCAGACACACCCACAGACCCATGTAGACGTCAAGCAGTTGGCTGACAGCATCCTGGAGAGCCTACAGCGCCACAGAGCCCGCGCTGGCCAGTCTGTACACACACACACATGTCGTCGCCCACCGCCACAACCACCTCACAGAGGTAAATGACACACACTTACCAATGTTCATTTGTCATCAAGATTACCTCAAGATGGTGTACTGGTGCATGACGTTTAGGAACACAATGACCTCATTTGCACCTGGTTTTAAAATCTTTCCTTTATTTTTCATTCTTTCACATTATCTCCCTCTCTGTTTCTTCCTTCAGAAAATGAGGCTCCCTGACCAAGATGAGGACTTCACCCTATTAGTTGGGTCCCACCACAGAGGGGATTTGGAGTGTGTGTGTGTGTGTGTGTGTGTATGCATATCCAACACAGACACACACTTTTGTCAAACATCCCTAGAGAGTATAGATGAAAAGGCAGGAATGACGCAATTCTTTGCACACACACTCACCTTATTTATTTTCTTTGTGTTTGTTTCAAAACAAAAGTATTTCAGTTTTCTTGTTATAAATAAGGAAATAATGAGTAGACCTGTTGGTCAGTTAAGCTCAAATGTTGACATGGGATTTGTGTTCATGCTCTGTCTTGTACATCTGTCATTGGCATCATGATGATGTTGTACCAAAAACATTTAAGCGCACACATACAAAGCTCAACTTTGTATCGAACCCTAAAAGCTCAGCAGAGGGTTGAGACAGTCTGGCTCCTCTTTGTTACTGATTCTTCCTCTGAATTGGTTGATCAGTTTGTTAAATATGTGCATGACATTGTAAGATCAAGCATGCTGGAGTTTGTCTGAATGTTTGTACTGTTCATTATAGGAATGCCTGCTTGTTTGTTTATAGCAGTGTTCTGTTCACGGAAATCCAAGCCTCTGGGTATGCAATACTACTGTTGCTCTCCTCCTCTTCGTTTAGCCTTTTATCAACTAATGCCTTTGATTTGATGTGACAGGACACTTGCCTACGGTGTGTTCAGTGGGTTGAAATGTTCCAAACATTACAGATGGAAACCTAAATTGTAGAGCAGATATATCTATCTGAAAAGCATAACTGCTGTACAGCTGCAATGCTTTTCTTTTCTAGATGTTTAGGAGCCCTAACTCAGTCAGTGGTTATCAGCAGCAAAACCAGCGGTGCTGTAAATCTAGAGGTCCGGAGCCGAATTCACGTGGTTCATAGAAATGATGGAATGCTAAGAGAAACTGGAAGGTACAAATGTCCTTCATGGACACAAATGGCAATAATGATTCGGTCAATATAGACATGATGGGACTCGTGCATTGAGACAGCTGTTTTCTCCTTTAGAAGATTGTGTATATGTTGGCATGTAAGATAAGCTTCCCTGTGTGTGTAAGAGAGCGACAGAAATTTGGTGTGCGTGTGTGTGTGTGTCTAGCAGCATCTTAAGTGTATGTAATTTGTACATAAGAGAATGTGGGAGAAAAATAGTGATCCTCATGACTGGTTAAAATGGTTGCACGGAAACTATTATATTGTATGTTTGCAACTTTTTGTTTATCTGATTGAGGGGTACTTGTGGAACAAACAAGAGGGTAAACAGAGAAAAGCTTTTTACCAGAGAGAGAGAAACAGGAAAGGGAAACATTTAAGGGTCTTCCTCTCAATGTTATGGAATTACTGTCCCTGGTAAAATACTATCCTCTGGGATGCTATTTTATCAGGATAAGCTTTTACCTGTCCAGAGGATAAGGATAAAAATGGAGAGGACGTGACCATAGGTTCTAAATAACACACCCTGATGCCTACCTAGGTTTTGATTCTGATAATGCTCCTGTCACTCGCTATACAAATTGAATCTGACATGCTTTTACAAACTGCTTTCAAACCCCTGACATAACAGTGATGGTACATAAGAAACCTTTTTGAGGCAGTGGTGATTTCAGCAGAGATCCCTGTTGGCGCATGACAAAACCAATGGAGGAAACGTACTGGGTATGTTAATGGGGACAAAGATAACATATTGGGCTACAAAAAAAGGTAAATAATACTCACAACTGTCAACAAAATTATCCACGCACATCACCCCAAAAGGTCAATGTGTCAAGGCCTTATTTTCTTTCAATCAGCCGTCATTGTACACCGATCAGCCACAACATTAAAACCACTGACAGGTGAAGTGAATAACATTGATTATCTTGTTACAATGGCACCTGTCAAGGGGTGGGATATATTGGGAAGCAAGTGAACAGTCAGTTCTTGAAGTTGATGTGTTGGAAGCAGGAAAAATGGGCAAGCGTAAGGATCTGAGCGACTTTGACAAGGGCCAAATTGTGATGGCTAGACGACTGGGTCAGAGCATCTCCAAAACGGCAGGTCTTGTGGGGTGTTCCCAGTATGCAGTGGTTAGTACCTACCAAATGTGGTCCAAGGAAGGACAACCGGTGAACCGGAGACAGGGTCATGGGCGCCCAAGGCTCATTGATGCACGTGGGGAGCGAAGGTGGTCCGATCCCACAGAAGAGCTACTGTAGCACAAATTGCTGAAAAAGTTAATGCTGCCTATGATAGAAAGGTGTCAGAACACAGTGCATCACAGCTTGCTGTGTATGGGGCTGCGTCGCCACAGACCGGTCAGAGTGCCCATGCTGACCCCTGTCCACCGCTGAATGGTTTTAATGTTATGGAAGATCGGTGTATGTGCTTGCTACTTCTGCATGGGTTGTAAACTGATCCCTCATCAGTTTTATCAAGGACAAATTTTTGCATGCAAGAGCAGTAGATGGAATAGAGCCTGTTCTTGTTTTTAATCTGTTGCTCTTAATGTCTTGGATTGCTTGGTTGAGCATCTGATCAGTTCCCTTCATGAAGGCCAGTTTCATCTTTCACAAAAGGAATTTAATTCAAACTGTTGATTCAAAAGTTCAGACATGTCTGCTATGATTGTGCCATGTTGCTGCTGAGAGTCAAGTTTTCAAAATAAAGAATGTACATCCCGATGAACTGGAGATGGGAATCCTATTGTCTGTTTATTCATTGAGTGCCAAAGAAAAGATTTCTTCCACCTATAAAGTGTATAATGTGCAAAAACAAAGTATAATCAGCTCATATAAAAATTTTTGTATGGTACATATTCATTGTTAGATATTACACCATAGTCACTGCATGTTACGGATCAAATGAAAAGCAGCAGCCCTGTTGAGTCAGTGAACACAACTCAACACTCACCACTGAGTACTCATGATGACCTAAGTAATGTATTGACAATGAGCTAGAATGCACACAGACAATCAATGGGAATTAATTGTTTGTCTATCAGACTGTGGAGGTGATAGAGAGTGGTATGTGGATTTGTGCAGCTTGTCTGCATGAGAGTGAAATCAAATCATGGTTTGTTACTCTCCAGTATATTGTGGTGGTCTCTTCTCTATGAAGGCAGCCATACCCTCCTGTCTGTCCCGTGTTGGGATGACCTGAAAAAAACGAACAAGAGCTACAGTGTGGCAACAATAGCACTGATAAACTGACGAGAGACAGCTTCCTGTGGTTTCACAACAATAACGGTGAACATTACAAAAGTCAACCACTGAGGGAACTTAGGATAGGTGATAGCTGAGTATCAGTGAGGGCCATCAACTTGTCTTTCAGACTAAAACTTAAACAACAAAACAAATCAAAATATTTTTTAAAAACATTAAGGAAGCATTGGAACTCTTACCCGGGCATAACACATCCTCTCTATTGCCATTGCTGAAGTAATGTCCACCTGGGAGACACAGATTTGAAATCACTGCTAGCACGTATTGACGGTGGGTGGAAAAAAAAGATCCTATGAATCACACTGTACCTCAATGCCTCTGTTCATTGCCTCTTTTGCCATCCGCACAGCTATAGGAGCCTGAGCAACGGAAACACACACACACATCAAGGAGTTAGACATGATAATGATAGATGTCCTACTATGGTCACCAGTCTGCTTCTGTTCTCTGATTGGTTTTCCCAGAAAGCGTCAGAAACATTGAAGTTCCATTGGCTTTCAGCTGAGCAAAAAGTATCAGTGTTAGGATCCTTCAGAGAAAGTGTTTTGCTTGGCTGTCTGACAGCAGAGGAGATGAGATCAGAGAGACAGCGGCTGTCCATCTCTGTCGGGATGTTATTGTGCATATTATCATCTCCTCCTCCTCCTGCCTCACTTTCATTCATTCAAGCACCTGTCAATCACTCAGTCCACCACCACTGGACAGTGGTGTGTGTGTGTGTGTGTGTGTGTTTCTATTTGTGGTCCCTTTCTCCACTTGACTGCCACTCTGGCCCCGCCGACTGCAGGCATCTGAACTGGAGTGAGAGAAATATGGAACGACAGAGGCCTGGAGAGAGGGAAGAGAGGAGAGAAAGGGGAGTCGGGGAAGAAAATATCAGGAAGAGAGGAAAGGGACGAGAAGAGTGGAAGAGATGGGTTGTCGAGAAGAGCAGAGAGAGGCTGTTGGCAGGAGAGAAACAGAGGAAGCTCAGAGGAGGAGGTAAAAGAGTGTGCCCATGCCTGGAGGAGGAGGGATGCATCAGTATCTGAACTCTGGTAGAATGAGAATGAGTGTGTGTGTGTGTGTGTGTGTGTTTTCTGACCTGGGGCAGTATCTCTCTAGCCAGGCTGAGTGCTTCTCTATAAGCAGCATCTCCTGTCTGGTTCTGT
>OOFE01051446.1:16385-27976 GCA_900323365.1 Monocentris japonica | reverse complement strand
TTTCATAAAGAATAAGGGATTCTAACTTCCCGCATGTTTCCAAACACATGTAGGGTTTGATTGTACCAACGATCAAATTCAGATACAAACAAAATGATGAATCAGACTATGTTCGTAGAAACATTCGTACATACGCTTTATGATCAGATCTGATCTTACGCACGTTTCGTGAATGAGGCCCATTGTGAGTATTAGCAAGGCTAATGTTTTCAATGCGGGGAACTGCTACTAGCTAACCTGATTAGTTCAAAAGTCTGGATCACCAGCCTGCAGGTACTGCTTTCGTGCAAATGAGACCTGAACATCAACCAATTCCATTTGCAAGGAGTTCTAGTTAAAGCAGGACATAACCTCTTTTGCTTTGGTGCAGCCTCAGGTTTTATTGAGAAAGGGTGATAGGCGAATTGCAGAATCTCAGAGAGTAGACTGAAGTCTTGGAATCTCCAACACAGTTCCTGTGCTGGTGCCGGAGCCTGGCAGACTGACCCCACAGCACCACAGATACAACTACCAGTTAAGTAGTGCAAGGGCAATTGTGGAGACAACCTTTGGGAGGCTGAAAGGAAGACTGAGATGTCTCTTAAAAAGGAGTGACTGCAAACTATCCTTGACCAAGGTGATTGCGTTGACCTGCTGCGTGCTGCACAATATCTGTGAGGAGCATGGAGATCACTTCAACGAGGACTTTCCTGTCAGGCATGTAAAAGGCCTCTTGTATTTGGCTAAAATCGAGGCAACACACAGTGAAGCAACCATGGCTCTGTCTTGTTCCATGCAAAGTAGCTGAAAGGCCACTTGACTCCATTGAAAAGATGCTAACAGTCCCTGCACCTTTGTTCTTCGTTCCTCTGCTCCTTCGGGAAAATTGACAGAAAACAAGCCTCAGATATTCAAATATGACAGAGAATCAATAAGAAATGTCATTAGGCCTAGGCACGTCTGGTGAGTTCTCCAGGAAGATAAGACTTATGAATACAATAAAATACATAACTAAAGAAAATAAAATCATAAAATAAAATTTGAGTGCCACCTACAGAAACTCAAAATACAATTTGATTGATTTTAGTTTTACATTGCACACTCAAAGATAGGTCCAGTGATACAGAAGAAGAATGGCAATTCAACCAGAATGTTTGACTCAAACATTAAGCCACTTGACTAATTGTCACCAAGCCACACATTAATAGTTTAATGTTAACACAAAATAAAACAAATTCTTATGGATCTAACATACAAGTTGGGGGATATGTAGCCCAGAAGGCATTATGCTATGAGAGACTCACAACAATGAAATTAATGTTTCAGGGAGGGGATAGGCTAAGGTTAAGTATTTGGGAAATGGGCAATGGTATTAAATATGTATTTGCCCGTGTTTGACGTCATTCAGTCCACCTGGTCTAACCAGAAGTCAGAGATATAATATTAGAGTACACTAAAATATTGTGACATGGGATTGTTTTTATAGACTCCCATCTAACCTGCTTGACCTTCCGAATTGCGAAACGTAAACAAACATGAAGGAAAGTGTGGCAAGCATGCCAGCAACATCGGTGATTCAAGGTAGGAATTAAGAAGAGAAGTAGTAGTAGAAGAAGTATTTGTATTGCAAATTATTACTATTAATCACAACCACCGTGGTGAGTAATATATAGCTACTCTTTATTAAAACAAACTACACTTGTGTGGGAGAAAACCTTCGGCTGGGCCAGAAGTCCTCCGGTCTTCGTCCACACTGCTTCCTCAAAGTTGTCACTTGTTCAACACTTAGTAAATAATTCAGACAAATCCAATAGAGTTCAATATAATTTTAGGTTTACTGTAATAATCAACCAAGTACAATAAACCGAGCTGGTCCATGGAGCAACTGAGGCTGAATCATAAAGCCTCCATATTTATGTATTTCATTGGACTTCTCCTTTGATGTGGTCATCTTCAAACTCCCCCTACTGTTTTCCTCCTCACCTTCTACTTTTCTGTTTTGTACATCATTATTTCCTATCACCTGGCAATCCCCCAGGATTTGCTTGGCCCACCAAATCTAATGGTGTCATCAGGCCCCAGCTATTGGCACAGCATACATGCAATGGGGAGAGAAACGCTCAGTTCTCGAAACTCTTAGTTCTCGACTTCATTAATTACTGGAGTTGGCTCAGGTACTAAAAGAAACATATGCTTTCATCAGAATGGGCACACCGTGAGCATACATGAGTTTGTAGCCTTGGTACAAAGCTTAGGTGTTTTCCTCATCTTAAAAAGCTTACATTGCTTCTTCAATATTTCAAAATATCTCCCACACCTGCTGTAACTTGCCAACGGGCTAACTTGAGGTCTTTAAGGATTAGAAAACATGCTGGTTGATAGTAGTAATGCATCTTCAACATCACAAACATGCTGGTTTTTGCTTTTCGTTTGGTCGTTAAGCTTGATGTTTGTAAGGTGTATTACTTCATTACTCTACTAAGATGATAGCCGTAATGTGTACAAGATTTACAACAAATATTAGCTCTTCAGCCAGTGAGATATGTTTTTTAATGTGAAATGGGACAGACATTACCAGAGCGCTTGAACCTGACTTCAATGAGAGAGCTGCATAGGATGGCCATATCTCAAGAAGAACTCTAGTTCCTGTCAAAAATGAAGGATGACATCAGACTCAAGGATGATGGGCATTATGAGATGTCACTGCTATTTAAGGAAGAAAGGCCTAACCTGCCGAACAACAAGGTATGTGCAGTTCATCGTCTTAAGTGCCTGGAAAGGAGGATGAAAAGAGATGAGCAGTATTACAGGACTACACAGCCTTCATGGAAGAAACCATAGCCTGAGGAGATGCTGAGAAAGTCCTGGAGGAAGAACTCAACAAGCAACAGAACCGGTAAATTTAGGTTACACAAGTTTATCTCCAACAGCAAAGCAGTGATGTCGATGATCCCCAAGAAAGAGAGTGCTGAGGCGGCTAAGGCTCTAGGCAAGGCCACACATGGAGAGAGCATTTGGTGTGCCATGGTGCATCGCATCTGATGAGTTCCAGTTCAGAGTAGCTGTCAAGGAGCACCCACTAACCAGGAGAGGAGTCTTGTCTACCGTAGCCTCAGTGTGGCCACAATTTGGCCAAATGTTTCAAGTATCATTTTTTGATTTTGTAGGACAGTGGCAGACCCCACCTCCGCCCATGGCGGTGTACTGGTGGTTGAGGGTCTCCTCCGGCTAGCAGTGGAAGAATCTTGGGAAGAGTCCAGTGGAGCTTGTGACAGAGGCACATCAGTGGCCGACGACGATTGGGCCTAAATTGCTTCAGAATTATCTTTATTTATAACAATGCAAGATTATCAAACTTGTAATGGGTTGATCACATGGACAGAATGCCTTACAAATACAATTATAGAGTCTTATCATCTGATGAAGATGCAGCCTGAATTTAATCTCTTACATTTCAAATGTAAACTACAAAGTGACGTCAGGTGTGTTTATATCGACGAACTTGGACCAGTTGGATCTTGCCCAAGTTTCCGACTGGGAATTCCGACTTGAATTTCCGTGTCGGAGGTGGTTTTTTTTCCGAGTTCCGACTACAATGGATTGCACCATTAATCACAACCTGGCTGATTGCAATGCGCTTCACCTGGGGCAAGATGGCCACTTGGCTGCCATCTGGTTGGGAATGTAGTTCTTTCCCCACAGTTTCTCAGTGGCAGATACCCCAGTCTGCCACATATCCCCCTCTCCAGCTCAGACCTGTAGGGAGAGCTGAGCGGCCATGAGGTGATGGCGGGACTGCAAATTTTGCACCACTCATTACCACAACTCCCCATCCCACAACCACCTCAGGCTCTGGTTCTGGGATGGCCTCAGGTTCGGGATCAAGCTGTGCCGGTGGTCAACTCTGGACAGCTCAGTTGGTAGAGCATGAGACTCTCAGTCTCAGGGTCGTGGGTTCGATCCCCACATAGTGTTAACTATCACCCTTGTAAGTCGCTTTAGATAAACGCGTCTGTTAAATGACTGTAATGTAATGAGCTGGGGCTTCCTCTGCCACTGGCTCTGGCACCTCCTCAATCACCTAAGCAGCCTCCCCCTCCACAGGTTCTGGCTCAGGTTTGGGTTGAGCTGCTACCTTGGGTTCGGCCGACATGTCCCGGAGGATGCAGCCGGGGGCAGACCTGTAAGAGTTGGCCAGTCAGGTTTGGAGCTGGAAAGCATCTTGAGACTTAGCAGCTTTAGTGCTCCAAGGCTGACCCAGTGGGACCGACGGAAGGTGCACCGATTTAAAGCCAATTGCACAATGATTATATTGACCTCCATCTCAACAGGATTTACAGTGCAAGGGCTCATTTGAAACCAGCACGATCATGACAAAGAAATGAATTATTGCAACAGGATTTACAGCCCTTTCATTGTTGTTCTCGTCGATCGTTTGAATGTTTTTGAAAAAACTAGAAATGCGAGGAACATTATCTAACATATCTTCTTTCCTAGCTTCTTTTTCTTGTCTAAGCTTTCATTTAGCTGCTCCACTTAGTGGCCAGTGGTGCTCCATTTTGCATACACTTGCAGTTGTCAAGATCATGCGCACAGATTGAATTTGTCATGACCGGAGTCTGACCTCAACTCGCTGTCATCTGTCGGCCGGATGGCTTCCCGGCCTAAGGTGGGCGGTGGTGGTATGTGGCAGTGGGGTGTAGATGAGGCAGCAGCTGTAGGCAGAGAGAAGGGGCAGTGGCTCAGCAGGGTGGTAGACACACCTGTGAGAGGTTAAGCTGATTTCCCTTGCTTGAGTTTTGGAGCTGAATGAAAAGTCTAAAGAACGTTTGTGTTTTCTTTGTACTGGCCTGTGGGGCTCTTTTGTTTGATCGCCCAGTAAAGCAGTCTGTCTCTCCCACCCTCTCTGTGTCTGTTCCTTTAACGGGATCCCTCTAGTGGCAAGAGTCTTGTCACACAGTGTAATACATATGCTGTCGTCCCTGTATGTTGTCATGCACTTTTGACTTGCCCCTGTACTCTTCTGGCCAGTGATGGCAGGCCTTGCATTTAACAGTCAGCTACTACTACTGCTGCGATTACTTCTACTTCTGCGTTTACCACTTCTGCCTTTACTACTTCTTAACACATATCTTTCTGATTAATTTCTAAAAAACATTTTCAACCTGAAGCAAGCACACACATTTTCTTCAACAAATGCAACTTTTTGTAGTTTCACTTTGGAATCTGTCTTTTATAGAGTGGTCATATTATTATTATTATTATTGTTATTATTATTATTATCACCAACATCCAAAAATATGAATGCTATTTTATGTTTGAAAGCTCAAATAGGACAGGTATGAAAAATGAATGAATGAATATTGTCCATGTCTACCTGACATTGGATAATGTGTAAATGTACTGCATGATAAACAAATGCTTATGCTTATGTATGATGGGATTAAAATAAATTCAGGTCTTTTTTACTGTGTGTGTGTGTGCCTCACAAGTTGCCAGAAGGGGGCATTCGAAACTAACAATGTATGAGATTGCCATATAGAGTACTGGTGTGGCACATGAAAGCACTGGAAATTACTTTGCAGAACTCATTACATAAGGTATGTACTTAACCTTGTGAGGTCTCATTTGACCATAGAATTCTCTACATGTACGTTGTACACACGTGTGCATGTTCAGAGGTCTTTTAGACCTGCTTCATGAAAAAGAGGCTTGAACAGTGCAAAAACATGGTTCATTCAGTGTGCAGGTTTTGTAATTAAACTAGGTGACTGAATGGCTCTCAGTCTATGACATAAAATGTGCACTAGAAAAAGAAACAAAGGGATATGCATTGGCTGATGTGTAGTAGTAGTAGTCTACAGATGCTGTGAAAACGTAGGCCTGCATCCTCCACCACACACACTCCCACACATACATGCCGACACACCTCTTGCACTGTCAGCACTGACCAGCACTGGGACATTTTTCTTTCTTCTCTCTCCTTCCTCTCTCTATTTTCACCACTCGTTAAAAAATAGTGACGGGTTCCACAGATGCATGCATTCACAAACACACACACAAATAAAAATAAATAAAATTAGATGTTTTTGGGCTAGGTAGTGGTGAATCAGGTCAACAACACCAGCGTCCAGTGGCTAAACAGCACCAGTTGGGAGTAGTGGTTGGCCACCAATACTACCATGGTTTTCTCCTTAGAACCTGGAGAAAACATAGCTGCCTCACAACAGCATTCAGACAGATACCTGCCAGCAAGCGTCTCAAAAGAGCGACAGCCGGGCAGGGAAGAGAGATACTTTATTGATACCCAGGGGGAGATACTTCTGGGGTTGCAGCAGCATATCAGTATCACAAAAAACAAAGTATAAAAATATAAAAAATGCAAGGCATAAATACAATAAACATGAAGTAGAACCAGGATGTACAGCGGATGGATGGCATATTTACATATATACAAGCAAGTTTTAAGTATAAGGATGGAGAAGAGCAGCTTGTGAATAAATGGATGGTACATATATACAGATTCAATGAATGGAGTGCAGGGCAATGAATAAATGTGAAAGGGAACAGATAAAGTTCAGGGTGATAAGTGATGAGGAGCAGAACAGTCCTCAGTTGAGCTGCAGAGGGGGTGGGAGACATTATCTGTAATGGCCAGCATCCTTCTCCACGACAGAGCCAGCCTTCCTGATCAGTTTGTTCAGTCTGTCGGCATCCCTGATCCTGGTGTTAGTGCCCCAACACACCACCACAAAGAAGATGACACTGGCCGCAACCGACATGCATGAGGCATTAGGGTCAAAGCCATCTATATGCCCCAATGTCCTAATTGCCACATGCATGTCCAACCCTACCATTCTTCCCTCAGCACCAGACTGTGTACTCTCTAGCTCCCCCAACGCTTCTCATTCTTCCTCCCTCCCCAGCCCCTCCAGCCCAATCTGTCTATGAGCAGCCTTGCCAAACCTTTCACCTGAACCCGCCCAGCCACCAGCCACCTAGAAAAGGAGACATGACTCTGAGGGGGTATTTGAATTCCTCAAGGAAGAGGTAGTAGAAGTAGATTTTTTGATTTATTTGAAAAAAAAAGGTTGCGTTTTTTATTGTTATGCATTATATTACAGATTTCTGTTAGTGGTTTAGTTCTTGTCAAATCTACATCATTTTCATTTCCAGTTATTCAATAAATGCATTATTGCTTGTTTCTGTGGATCTTGAGTATTTCAGTTGTAATTCACACGAGGTGCTGTAATGAATACATGCAAGTTAGGTTAGAACTCTTGCTGTTGCCCTTGAGCAAGGCTCTGGCTTAGCTCCAAAGTACATCTCCGACTTGCTCTGAGGATATGAGCCATCCAGATCGCTCAGGTCATCTGGGACTGGTCTGATAGTTGTCCCCAAGGTGAAAATGAAGTCTGGTGAAGCTGCTTTTAGTTTTATTACGCCACATGTTGCTGGAATAAACTTCCAGATGACCTGAGGCATGCCCCAGCTAGGCTCAAAACATTCTTGTTCACTCTGATTTAATGCTGAACGACCCCTATTCATTTATTGCTTTAAGCCTGGTGCTTTTAAACTGTCTGTCTGTTTTATTTTACTTGCAAATGTCTTTTAAATCTGGTATTTGCAAATGCCTTTCAACATGTGTTTCTATGTGAAACACATTGAATCTTGTGTATGAAATGTGCTATATAAATTAAGTTTGCCTTGTTTGCGTAAATCCTGCTACGTGTTCGTTCCACTTCTGGTCTGAATCTGGCCTCAGCAGGCAGCCAGCACAATTGCTTAAAGTGTTTCATGTCGACATGATCACACTATTCCAGACCTTATATACAGAGGAAAAAAGAATGCATGCTAAAATAAAAAAGAAAGAAATGACCATGCCTACATGCACGGTTTCAATTTAAAAATTCATATTTTGAAAGAGACAGGGAGGACAATATTGAAAAGAGGCCCTGGGTTAGATTCAAACCCATGATGTTGCAGTTACATGGTACATACCTTAGACTAACTGAGCCACCAGGACAACTACACCAAATGGAATTTTTGATGAGCTCAGTCCATATATGGTTTCTGTACAGGTTGGTGGCAAGGTTGTAGAGCATGTCTAGCTGCATATATGTACCAAGTATGTTGTCAATCAGACTAACAGTGTGGGAATTCTGGCCTCCTATGAGTAATGAGGGTATTTATTTGAATATTGCACCAACTTATGTCCTATCAGGGTCATCTTTCTTGAGTAACAAGCCACCACCAATATCTACCATTTTGCCAAACGGCATGTCTCATCATGTACCATCAAGAAACAAGGGCAGAGCCTAGTCAATAAAAGTTTAACTAAGTGATTTAAAGGTGCACTAAGTAAGGTTTTTGGTAATGATTTTAATTCTACTTTCAATTGTCTTAGGAGATATTGAATATGTCATCTAGGAAAACCAATAAGCTAAATATTGTGAAATGAATAGATCTGGACTAATTAACAAAAGTCACAAGCAACGCTCTGCAATTCAATCGAGAACTCTGTTGTTTGCTAAGGTTTCCTGGCATGTTGTAAAGAGTGAATTAGCGATGGCTGAGAAAATTGTTGGGATGAACCAATCAGGCCATGGCCCGGTCAAGACTGTTGTCACATGCAACGCTGATTGTTGAAGATATATTACTGCTGCTGTATATAGCCAAGGATGAAGTGAAAAGTTTGCATGATTCATTCCCAGGTAGATATTTCAACC
This sequence comes from Monocentris japonica, assembly GCA_900323365.1. NCBI lineage: Eukaryota > Metazoa > Chordata > Actinopteri > Trachichthyiformes > Monocentridae > Monocentris > Monocentris japonica. The sequence continues at coordinate 19,268 of OOFE01051446.1, read as the reverse complement.
TTTTCAGATGGGTTTGGTGTGGTGTAAGGACAGTGTTGGGAAAAAATATTCCAAGTACTTGGGAAGTGGAATATCATATAATACTCTTTTACCCAACTTTTACCCAAACCTCATCATAGCAATATAGTGAGTCCAATCCATTGTGATTATGAATATGATAACATACTTGCCTCTAGCATTTCTGTAATAGTGAATAATCAGCCTTTTAAATGTGATTCTGATGTAGTAATTGGCAGGAACTATAGCAATTTCCCTAAATAGTCAAGAGAAGGGTTGGAACTGTTACATCTAAATCTAAGTTTATAACAGAATTAAAAACTTGATCATATGAATCTCCTAGTCACCCTGTCCATTAACTGATGTTTCTGATCATTTCAAACAAACCTGCAGTGAACTTAATTTAACACCAATCATTTGAGCCTATACGTCCAAATTTGAAAAACCCCAAGAAAGTTAACTCCTATTGATTTAATCCAGAAAAAATCTTGGTAGTAGTGATCACTGCCAAATTGCCTGCATTAGTGATGTGAGAATGAAGAGAACGCAACCTCACTTTGTCATTAAGCGAGACCTCAGGAGCTTTAATGAACAAGCCTTTATGCACAATCTCTACAGTAGTGAGATATCCATGAGGCTTTTTTTTAAATACATTTTAATTCTCTGGTTGACAAACCTGCTCCATTCAAAAACCTTAGACTAAAAGACAGATTTAATCCTTGGTTCTCTCAAGAATCATCAATACTTTTTCAATCAAGGAATAAAGCTTGGACGCTGGCCAGATGTACAGGGAACCCCTCTCACTGGCTTGCCTTTAGACAGCGAAGAAATAAATGTACTTCCTCTGTGAGGAAAGCAAAATCAGAATATTACATCAACTCAGTAGCTAGCTCTTGTGATAACCTAGCTGCATTTTGGAAGATTGTAAACAAAGGGCTCTAATTTTGTGCTGGCGCAACGGTGATGTAGTCAGTATTCACTGGAGCATAAGCAATTTTGTGAGGTGTAATGACAACTTTTCCCCACTGTTAGTCGTTTTGATAATTTGGTGGATAGATCTGAGCCGGGATGGGCTCCTATACGTTGCAACCTATAGGAGATATGGAGTATGTGATTGTGAGACCCAGAAGGTGATACCAGGAGCATATACAGCCAGTGGATCTCTTTTATTGCATTGTCTGAGGAGGAGTGCTGTGCAGTGTGCTCTTTGTGCGCTGTAGGTGAAGCTACTCTTTAATTCATGTTGTGTACAAATACATCAGCTTTTGGGGGCCTATTTGAGGTGCCATAAATGTGACCGTGTGGACTCAGCACCTCCTGGACAAGAATTTCAGTTTCTTCTTGGGTGAAGCTCCTTTTCAACAATGCATTTTATTCTTAAGGTGAAGTGCTCGTTGTACGCCAAAGAGTTGATGTATAACAATAACACTTCAGGTATGCTTAGGAATTACCGTGCCTTGCATGAGACTAGGGAGGACAATGCTGTTCCATCCATCCAAGGTAGGCTATGTTCAAAAAGTTTGATATAGTGTGAACAAACTTTTTAATATGAAGTAGTGTTTGCTTAATAATTCCAACTGAAATTAAGAAAAATATAATATATATTTACATAGGCTCTGTTTTTGTTCATGTTGTGGCAGACTGGGACATCCGCCACTGAGAAACTGTGGGGCGAGAACTACATTCCCCAGCAGGCCACAGCCAGTCGGCCCAAGGTGAGCAGCATCAGCAATCAGCCAGGTGGGAGCTGATTGCATGACAAAGGCTTAAGAGGGAATCTGCAGTCCGAGAAGAGACGGAAGAGTGGTACCCTTGACTTTTCCCCTGAGGTACCACAATGTTGTTTTGTCCTAGCATCCAGGAAGCAAGAGCTGAATGAAGCACTGGTGAACATGGTTGTGAAAGACAATGGTGAAGGATGAGGGCTTTAGGGAGTTGGTACATAAACTGGACCCTAGCTATGTTCTCCCTCCAAGGCAAGTGTGTATGGATAAAGCAGAAGACGCAGGATTTTACAATGTTGACTGGGCAGTCAAACACTTTTTTTCTTCACACTTTAAAGGCGATGGTGGAGGCCAAATATAAGGAGTCCATGGAGAAAGCAAAGGCTCAGTTGCAGAAGGTGGCTGCAGCGAGCCTTACTTCTGATATGTGGACATGCATTACCACGGATGCATACCTTGCTGTCACCTGCCATAATGTGGCTGAAAACAGTTGTGCACTGTTCTTTTGGGAGTTGGCAAATCCCCACAGGCCCACACAGCTGAAAACATGGCAGCAGTGAAAACCTCTCTCATGGAGGAGTGGATGCTGGAAAAGGTACTGCAAATATGATCGCCTGTACCAGGGACCTTAAACTCAGGCATATAATTTGTATTGCACACACCTTAAACCTGGTAGTGAAAAGGGCTCTTGAGCAGACCCCTGGGATAAGAACCAAGATGAGGAAACTGGTTGGCTACTTCAGCAGCAGCACCACTGCAAAGATATGTGGCATTTCATTAATAGTATATACACCTATCAGCCACAACATTAAAACCACTGACAGGTGAAGTGAATAACATTGATTATCTTGTTACAATGGCACCTGTCAAGGGGTGGGATATATTATGAAGCAAGTGAAGTCAGCTCTTGAAATTGATGTGTTGGAAGCAGGAAAAATGGGCAAGCGTAAGGATCTGTGCGACTTTGACAAGGGCCAAATTGTTATGGCTAGATGACTGGGTCAGAGCATCCCCAAAATGAAGAAGAAGAAGAAGAACTGGTTGATGAATCAACTTTATTTGGCACTAACACATGTACACATGCAGTGAATTTCTTTCTTCGCATACCTCTGACTAGATATACACACATCACCCCACACACATGCACTTTTCTGGTCAGAGG
>OOFE01051444.1:0-16286 GCA_900323365.1 Monocentris japonica | reverse complement strand
CCCCTTGGCTCGGACACCCCCACCCCCACAGGAACTACACTCTTGTTATCCAATTATTTTAAGCTCAGCAACGTCATTTCCACACCAGAGGAGGCGTTGCAAATGTTTGAAAAAGGACTTCCGACTTTGCGGCTTGGCCAAATATGCCCGTCTTGCCCTGAGCGCCATTGTTCTCCTGTCTGTGTGACACAAGTGGTGAGTTACCTTGTTAGCCTTTAGCTCACTTGATGTAATTGGTTTTAGTTTCACCAAGTCCACAACAAACTTAATAGTGCGTTTTTATCTCACAGTGGGGTTTGCTACTACTTTGATGCACTCTGGGCTACAAGCTCAATCACAGTACCTGCAGGACAGTGCATGCACCCACACACACACCCACACACACACACATAGGAAGTCCTGTTATTGAACTCCATTGTTCTGTTGAGGACACACTAACAGTAACAGTGGCTCTTGTGCTTGACCAGGAAAAAGCTGTAGGCCTGGACAGGAAGATCTTTTTAAAATCAATAGTGTGACTCTTTTTACCATTAAGGGATTTTCCGCTCATTTTCCATCTATGTGATGTTAATTCTGACTGCTTTTACATGCATACGCCACAATATTTTAAAATCAGTTTTGCCATTCCTCTCAGTGGGTGCCGCAAATCTACCAAAGTGCACAGTCCAAGGTAATAAAAATAACAATTACTAGTTATCTTCAATCTAGTATGCTTCTGCACAATTGACTCCGTTTATGACCAGAAATACCTCCTGCAGTTTGTTTGGTTGACAAAGCAACATGTTAAAGATTTGTTGCTATGGAGCTAGCTAGCAATAGCCAACGAGCTGAACGTGTGAACGCTTCCAGGTCAGAGCAATGAGAAATCTTACCACTTAGTCCGACATGCAGGAAATCACCAACTGAAGTTGAAGTAGACAAGACGGGCTGAGAGAAAGTGGGTACAATAAATAGGTAAATTACAAGACTTCATTACAAAATAACTCCTGGAATGTACTGAACATCACAGATGTGATATGTACGACTATCAAGTGGATTAAATCCAATAATCTGGTGAATATCTGAGTATGTGTATGATACAAACCTCTTTGCCCAGCATTTATCATACAACAAGTTGTCTAAGGGAAGATAAGAGGTGTCCTCCCTGTCATGACAGGATATAATGACGTACTTTAAGGTAATTGGAAAAATGGCTATTAGGGATCCCATATTGTTGAGACAGGTCTGTAAATGTCCATAGTGAGTCATCCTTATAGAGGTGCCTGAACACTGTTATCCCAAGTCCATACCTAAGGGCCTCTGATAAAAAGGGGTTTACATGAAAGGGGGTAGCATCATAAATAGGATTGGACACAACCTTTGCCTGCAAACTTCCATCGATACCATGTTTAATGAGCGGGTTAGTGGTCAGGGTCCAAAGCGACTTAAGTGATGGTATACAGGGGACAGATGACAGCAAGGTGGTATTTTTCTATTTGCTTCCATGCAGGGAGATGGAGAGGATTGGATTGCTGTGTCCAAACTCCCCTGGCCCATGTCGCCCAGTAGAAAGTTTCAAAGTTTAGTACATTAAGACCACTCTCGCCTGTTGGTTTCTGTAGCACTGAGGCCTGCCATTTCAAATAAACTGTACTAAGCAGGAATTATGTTGTTAGAAAAAATGGTAAAATGCCTTGGGCACTGCTATGGGCAGCATTTAGAATGAATATAAATACTTGGGCAAGATGTTAATTTTAATGCAATTAATTCACCCAAGTAAGGACAGGATTAGGTTTTCCACCTATTAATATCTTCCTCTGTTCTCTCGCAGAGTAGTTGAGAGAGAATGCTCTGTTAAGCTGGTTAGGTATCTGAAGGCCCAGATAGGTCAAATTCCTGGTGTTCCTTTGGAATTGTATATCATTCATTGTCCATGCCTCAGCTTTGGTATTAAGTGGTATGACCACACCACATCAATCAAATTCATTTTATAGCCAAAGAAAGTATCCATGAGGGATGGAACAGTTATATCAGCGCATTTAGGGTATGCCAAGACATCATCTGCATACAGGCACAAAGTGTGAGTGGTATCTTGTGAGGTATCTGTGAGCGGTACATTGTGAATTGAAGGGTGAGATCTGTTTGCCAGTGCCAGAAGCTCCATGGCAATCGCGAACAATAATACTGGGAGGCAACAGCCCCACTGAGCCCCATGTGTCAATATAAATTTAGCAGAGATCTTTTTGTGAGTCTGTACTTAAGCTCTACAAGTACTTGGGTGATGTAGAGGTTTGAATCTGTTTTGGAGAAATTAATAATGTTGAAAAAGCTCCTCCACATTGTCTATAGATGAGCAGTTCTGAATGAACCCAGTTTGATACATTTCCACTAAGTATGGTAGGACTACTACTTCAAGATTTTGGAAAAGACCTTATATTCACTGGGGAGAATCGAGATAGGCCTGTATGAGGCACAGATTTTAGGGTCCTTGCCCAGCTTAGGTATAACTATAATAAAGGCTTGTTCCAGTGATTCTGGTCATTTTCTTTGTTTATAACATGATTGAGCATGGTAAGCATAGGATCAATCAGCTTGGGCAGAAACGTTTTATACAACTCTACTCAGTGGAGTCCATCCACACCCAGGGATTTCCTAGATACAAGTTTGGAAATGGCCTCCAGTACCTCATCTTTGATGATTTCCCCAACCAGACTGTCCCTCTTGTCATCTGCCAGGGTCGATACTTCCAAACCTGTCAATAAACTACATCACCTCTTCAGAGTGGCAGCCCTGGGAAGTATATAGGGTTTCATAGCAATTCAAAAAGGCAGCATTGATGTTCATGGGGTTACTAGTAAAAGCATCACCCGATTTAATGTCTGCGTCTTCTTTGCAACTTTGCCATGTTAGCAGTTTTCTCGCTTTGTTCCCCTGTTCATAATATGTATGCGTCATGAGAGTGTCATACTCCAACTGTTTTGCTTTGAGTTTTTGACAGACCCCCTTGTCATGCTGTCTTAAGTGTTCCCTCTCGAAGAGCTTAATCTCTGATTCCAAAGTCTGGACCTTGTTATGCTATGCCTTGCACTTGCCTGAAGTATAGGCTATTATTTGACCCCTCAGGTAGGCCTTCATAGTGTCCCATAGTATGTCAGGTGATGCTGAGTTCTGATTGGTATCCAAGAAAATTTTAATTTTTCATTCACTAGCTCCATAAAGTCAGTATGTAAAAACTAAATCTTCATCTTTTAGGGTGGGCAAGGTTAATCGATGTCTAGATTATAATCAGTAGAGCAGTGTGATCTGATATAGTCCTAGCCAGATATTCACCGGAGGACACCAGATGTGATTTAGATGAGAAGGAGATCAATAGAGAGAATATTCACCGGCTGTTCCATTCTGTTGACGCCATATATCAACCAGTCCATAATCATGCATCTCTTCTAGTATTACATTTGCACTCTGAGAGAGATTGCTGGTTCTGGTTGATGACCTGTCTAGAATCGGGTCCAATACAACATTGCAGTCTCCCCCAGTGAAGATGGCAGAAGACAAGCTTGACAAATCAAAGAATTTGCTGAAAAAAAATTGGGTTGTCATGGTTGGGACCATACGTATTGACAAATGTAACAGATTTAGAGTAAAAGGTGCCTTGGATCATGACATATCTACTGTCATTGTCTTTAGTAACAGGTGAGCTGAAAAGGAGTAATTTTACTTATCAGAGTAGCGACACCCCTTGCTTGGGAGGAGAATGAGGAAAAATATATTTGTATACTTTATGCTCCATTAAATAAGTCAGAATGTCCATTTGATGTAATGATTCATGCCCATAAAATTAAAAACATCTGTACCCTGTTGGTGCAGCCATTATCAACATTCACCCATTGGTGAAAGAAATGTAAGTGACACCAAAAGAAAAGCTTGGATTCCCCCTTGAACATATTCATGCCCCCCTTAACATTACTGTCATGATCTGTGAAATAAAAGACATACATCAATCCAGTTATCCCTTTTTTCTCATGCAGCAAAAATACTTTTAATAAAAATAACTGGAAACCCATACAAATGCATTTTTATTGCTTATCGGATGGTACTGCATTTTGAAATACCTTTAACTTAATAAAAAAATCATATATTACCAGCATTCTTACAAAACCATTGAAAACCATTGCATAGACTAAATATAATCTTTAATCAATTATATCCCAACAATATAAATTAATTATTGTAAATCACACATGGCTGCATCATAAAAAACATCAAAAATCATTGCTAGACAAGAGAATGGTAAGTTGGATGGTATATGAAACACAAGCCAAACTAAAATCAATTTAATTTTTTTTCTCACCCAAAATTGGATCCTAATCAGCATTCTGGTTCAAGTTAAGACCTCTTTAGTTGATCGCTATCTACAAAGCTTTTATAGATATTATAGACCATATTCCTTTACTCTGACATACAATCTAAATGGATCTTGTTTCAAAGCCTCAAGGAAACTCTGTGACGAGCCTGAGCAGATTGCACTTTCTTACTTATCTACATCTACAGGGATGTCTGTAAACAGCATAAGGCATACATGAAATTAACTTGCAAGTAAACGCAGTTGTGTACGACAGTTTATAAATAAAACATATTCTAGTCCAGTATTCCAAACAAAATGTAAATATTAAGTAAACATAGTAAAGAAACTGGATCAAGGTTGCTAAACAATCAAAGCCTGCTCAATACCTGCACTTTCCAAAGGAAAATAAATATATATTTTGCATGACATTGTTTTTAGATACTTTAGATAGCACAGAAACAGACCCTTTCAAATGCACCTTGTGTGTTCTGTTGTCTAGTACGTATGTCCTGTTTTCAGGGTTCCCAAATACTCCTTTAGGATTGAGCAAACATTACAAAAGGACATGCAATCATTTGAAGTGAAAGCCAAGAAGTGTGCCCATAGTAGGTGAGCAAATGTGGCAAATCTTATTTGCTGGACTCAATTTCAATGTTTACTCAAAACCACGGCCACAGGGGGCGCATAGGTGTATAGCCAGAACTTTCTAGTCTGAATTTGACCTCAAAAGCCTTAATCTTCTTTGTTTCTAAGGCTGTCAACTTTGGTTATACTGTATGAATGTAAAATAAGCTTTTCCAGCTTTTTAATTTCAGTTACATTAAATAGAACCTTGACTTACAGGGGTAATTGTCTGATAAACACTACAAATCATATGAAGCCTTTTCCATCAAAACACATTTTAAAATCATGAGTACTTGTCACTTAATGTCCTTGTATAAGCTCAGGTGGTTATTAATATTACTATTTTTCTGTACTTTGGCTACCCTTTTCTTTGCATTTGGACATTCACACTATTATTAAATAAATGCCATAAAATAAAATTTTCAATTAATTAAATAAAAAAAACAAATGTATCCATTCCCAGTGTTTAGTAGGTGTGTGAGTCTATAGAATGTCTGGTTCAACCTCTCAAGTCAAATGACCTTGACTAACATTGTTCTGAACCACAGAATGTATGATTCCCATACCAATAACACCTGCCCATATCAGTTGGCATATTTTTTAGATAAATGCTAAATGTGAAAATATGGTGAATTATTAAAAAAAGTTTCAAAAGCACGTGTTGTGTGACATTGTGTCATAGGCTGTCATCATTGTCGTTGGAAACACGTGATGGTGTTTAATATATTGCATGCATTCTGATTTTGGCTTTCTCTGATGTTCTAACTGGTTTGCGGTTCACTGAACTTACACACAGGCATGGATAATCAGGGTGTGTGTTAAATCTGTAACACTTAATTAATGTGTTGATTTTCATTGGATGTCACCTGGGCTATCACCAAGAATTAGGCAGTGGTAAAGTGGTCCTGTCACAGTAATCACAGCCCTGGTACATTTATGAATAAATTCTAATTACCCAACCACAGATTTTGCACACTGCGATGCTGTTAGCGTTGAGTTGTATGAATAAGGGCCAAAATGTCCAGCAGCTTTGTATACCAATTTCTAGAATAGTTTGTTTACAAATAATTATTTGTAAATTATTTGTAAATTTGCAATGGCCAGTTTCATTGGGCCTCAGTCACGAAAGTTTTCGTAAATTATTTGTAAATTTGTCATATTTATGTGCGTACGAAAACACCAACGTGGAATTCACAAAACGTTCGGGAAACCTTGATTTGTGCGTAGAACAGGTGTATACTTGATGAATGCCAATCGTTCGTAAATTGGATGCGCGTGCCTGTTGAAGCCGATTTCCATAGGTAAACGCCCTGTTCAACACCGTAAAAGGCTGCAGACTGAAGGGTCGTGTGCAAGTAAACCATGGAGGAAAAGAGGAACTTGGCGTATTTGTAAGACGAAATGGAATGGAAGTGTTGCGCGCATCGTACGCACGTTTCGTGAATGAGGCCCCTTGTCCTCTTGTAACAATGTTCACTGAATGCCAGCATGAAATAGCAAGGCATTGGGCTCAGAATGTAAGAGTACAGAGTGGGTAAGCACTCCTAAACATTCCCATAATATCTAGCTAAAAGCCTGGTATCTCCCCTCCTCACCTACCTTTACTAATGGCAGCAAAATAAGTGATAACATTCCCTCCCATTGGGCCTCATTCACGAAATGTACGTAAGATCAGATTTGATCGTAAAGCGTTTGTACGAACGTTTCTATGAAGATAGTTTGATTCATCATTTTGTTCATATCTGAATTTGTTTGTTGGTACCATCAAAACCTACAGGTGTTTGGAAACATGCAGGAATGCTCTTAGAACGGCTTATTCTTTATGAAAAATTCATTACAGTAGTGCCAAACCTCAACAACAACAAGATGTTTCAGTGACCTTGTAGAAAAAAAAGACCTAATAGGCTGAAATGGCATATTTGCCGAACTACAACAATACAAGATTATCAGACTTGTAATGGGTTGATCACATGGACTGAACGTCTTACAAATACAATTACATAGTCCTACCATCTGATGAAGATGCAGCCTGGATTTGATCTGTGTCCAACTCCAATGCCTGCTGGACACCCTACAGTGATGTCTCTCCTATTATTGATTGATCCTCTGATGCATGTCAGGTCCTCCTACTTCTTCTAATACTTTTTTGCAATCTAGTTTCATGTCGAACAATATCTTTTTTTTTTTTTACCTCAGCAACGATGTGTGTTTCTGCTGAAACAGCATTGATTAATAATTTCTTGCCAGTAAACATCCAGACAGCGTCTGCATCCCCCCCTCCATTTTCACAAAATGGTTTAGTCCTGCTCTCTCGCGAACGGCATTTGGTAGTCAGGGAATTTCGAGTTACTTACAGTGATGACAAATGTAGTGTGGTATCTTGTCTCCTAAAACGAAAAGCAAAGTCAAAGTTTAAAAAATGAAACGAGAGAAAGGAAATATAGGCGAGAGAAAAGAGAGGGCGACAGTACCTAACAATTTTTCACAAAGAAAGGTGAGTATATCATTCTGTGAGTGGTGCAAATTAACCTGTTAGCTAACTCTTTAGACTGTCAAAGGCTAGCCAGTTAGCATACTTCGTCATATCCTCACATAAAAAAATCACATTTAATTTAATCAGCACAGGTTAATTTTTAGCAAGCTATTCATACTTAATCAAAATGTCCATGGTGCCAGGCCCAGCAGATTCATCAGCCCATTCCCCACCCAATGAACTGGTCCCAACTGAAGAAGAAGAAGGAGGAGGTGAGGAGCACTGTTTTGAATGACAGTTGTCAGTTACTGTATGTCTCTTTCAAATATTAACTCATTGCAACTTTTAGTAAGTGGTAGTTCCTCAGGTAATGAAAAGCAGCAGGTCCCTTAGTGAATTAGCCTATCAAAATTACTTGATATTGACCTGTGGCCCAATGGGGCCCAAAGTCCCTGCCAGCACCTCTGCTTACACACACACACACACACACACACCCTCCTTATCTAGAGCGACTTACATTGAGTGTAACAGTAGAATAGGTTTCAATTGCAAGACCACCAACATTACAAGAAACAGTTACAAGTGCAAGGGTCTGAGCCAGAGTGCCCTGACATATATTTATTACTCCAATTCAGTAACATTTTACATCAACTAATTATGGTTAGTGACATGCAAAAAAAGTGAATCAATATAGACAAAAATAAATGTGACAGGGCCATTGTAAATTGTTTGGGAGTGCATCTTTGATGACAGCTTAAGATAACCTTGCCATACCGATATTATTCCCTGTTTGCTGGAGCTAAGCCAGGTCGGTTTAATGGCTCTGAGAGTGTTGAGTGGTTTGTTGGAATGAAAGAGACTCTTCGCTTTTAGTTGAATGTCAACAACCTGAATGTATGGCCTGATGGAAAGAGATAGAGGTAGGTGCTGTGACCTTGGTCTGTGTTCAGGATAATAATGGTAATCCGCTTGAAATATTCCATTTCTTTACAAGGGAATCTTTCAGTTCCTTTCAAATTCCTCTTGAACTGTTGACTCATTCCAAAGACCTGGTGGACACTCAACCTCACTCAATCTCCAGGTCGTATGTAGAGATAGGGATGATCCCCCTCAGCTTGGCATTACCTGTGACCATTACTACCCAGCAGACTAGGCGGCCAGCCAACCTGCCCATCGCATCATGCTGGGTAGCAAAAAGGTTCTGTGGGGAACTTGTGTACATGCTTCATATCGATGTAATCGGGCATGAGGTTAGAAATAGCCCAGATGGAAGGGATAAGACAAGTGAACTGGAATCAGTGTCTGTAGACAGTACGACCAGCAAATAAGAGAAAGCAGGTTACATATGTTGATTTTTGCCTCTGTGTGTGTGTATGTGTGTGTGTGTGTGTGTGTGTGTGTGTGTGTGTGTGTGCGATTTATATAGTTAGTATGTTCCGGTCATTTTTTATTAGACCCTTTTTTTTCAAAAATCATTTGTGGTAGAGCATTGTGTCTGAGCAGTAATGCCAGTCTGACTGTTTTGCAAATGTAAAAAAACTTTCCTTTCATAAGGTCAACGCTCATGGTTGTTTGGCCCCATCATCTACCATAAAGGAGAAGCCAAAGTCCACTTCTGAAAATGGGTCATTAAGATTTTGATCAATCTTGTGCTTTCGGTGAGACAGAATTAGGAAATGCCATCAGAAAATTGCATTTCCCAATGACATTAGGCGCCCAGTTGACCATCCAATTCCATGTGTTTCTATTGAGACGTTAAGATCTGATATCATTTGGGTCAGAAAACCTACTTTTTTCTCTAAGTGAGGCAATTAAATTTCCTTGATGGTCTCTGAGAGCACTTAGCTTAAGAGAATACACTTCTAAATCAAAAAGCTTTCAATCATCTTAAATCATATTTGGAAGAAATCTGCCCCCGAGTGTAGCGTCACATGCAATGCTATTGACCATGTGACAGACTTGTGCTGAGATAGGCAATGTTGGGAAAGGTTATTGTGCATGTCTCTGTGGCCTGTGCATTGTCTGTGACATCTGGTTTGTGGGAATCAGGATGTTGCTTTATGTGAAAGGACAAGAGAGACAAGCCTCAATTGAGGAGAGTCCTGCCAAATTGATTGAGATGGAATGTATCAAGTACAAGATGGTCTCCTTCAAAAGAATTAAACGAGGAGTGCTCATGAACCACGTTTTCTATCTCACTCTGGGATCAGATATGACGATCAGTACATTGGACAACCGTAAAGATTGATTGGAAGTTATCAATTTAACACTACTGTGAAACCACAAATATGCTGTGTAAATTGTATCTTTTGGTTATTCCTTAAATACCTATAGGTGCAAGGTGTAAATTAGGTGAAAATATCTCAATAGATTTTAAGAAGTAGAGATGCACCGATTCAGGTTTTCTGCAGCCGATTCAGATTGCCAATTATTTAAACAGTTTGAATGGCCAATGACCAATCCGAATGACCAGTTTGAAATGATGCATTGTACCCAGACATTCTACTAACGGCACATCATGTCAAAAAATATATCCCTGTGTTTAACAGATTGTTCTCATGGCTGCATGACATAGCTGTCTTAACCCTGTGTAAATAACTCATAGGTTTTATCCAAACTGGAATTACATGTTTGTGTGTGCTTGATAACTGAGGTGCTTACTCACCTATTGCCTCCAGTAACGCATGAAAATATTTTCACTGCAGCAGCATCGGCTCTGCCTTCTGTCCAATATATTAAACTGTTTCTAATCTATGATCATAGGCTGTAAAATTCAGAACACATCAGAAATGAACCGTCAATGCCAGATGGACGACATGCCTACGCTACTAACGTTCTGCTGACTGCCGCAAATTGGCATATGTTCGACTGCGTTTGTGATCGAAACTTTTTAAACTGATAATCTTTTTAGAACATTTCTCAACCAGTCGGTGCACCCCTAACTAAAAGACTGACCTCCTATGATCTATATAGCTCTGGGAGAATGCAACAGTTAGATTTTGTTTCTGTTACAGTCCTAAAGGTTATATTAAGCCAAGCAAACCTAGTAGTTTTAGTCAATAAAGGTGAAAATAAGCGAGACACAAAGAACAAAGATGGTCCTCCGGCAGTACAGGTAGTCTACTTCATCCTTTGTAACTACCTGTTCACACACAAAACTGTGGGTACATTCTCCTTGATTCTGGGATCGTTAACCATTCTATTCACATGTATATTTTCCGACAGCTTATTAGGCAGGTTTTATAACTAGGTTTACTTAACTCTGTCATATAAGGATAAATTACCATTTTGCATTTCTCACTTAATCATTTTAATTACAACAGGCAATTTATCAGGCTATCCTCAGGGTATGCATAATTGGAAAGATTATTAGTTGAGAGGATATATATAAGGATATACAGTATGTATACAAGGATGTGTGTATATATATATATATCCAAAAGCTTTGGAGGACCAATAGTCTCAGTAGTACTTTCCGGAATATGAGTATTTCTTACAGTACACATTAAAGGCCTTCACATTCTCATAAGATTCATTGCTGATGACTTGCTTGTCAAATGTGTCAGATATTGTCAGAGATACACTGCTCTAGTTTTGCAGCTGCGATTCCTGAACTGCATCTATTTTTAAAATATGTTATTCACATTGCTAGTGTAACCTCAGAGATAATCAGTGGTAGTCAGAAGGCTTGCTGTTATGCAGGTTTACACATTTTAATGCTTGTGTGGATTGGGAGTGTGTTTTGGGAGGGGCTGGTCCTTTGGTGACTTTGTCCTGACATTCATTCCCACACTATATCAACGGTGAACCAGGGATGCATCAGACTCCCTCTCCAAGCAGATCAAAGAGGACGTGCCATACTGCTGTGGGCTCACTTGAGAGACCACCAACTTGAAAATACCACATCCCAGTCCTCAGTGGGGGACCAGTCTGTAATTGTGTCTTGTCAGACCTCCAAAGTCCCCTGCACAGCTTCGCACCTGACATTTTCCTCCATTGAATTTTTTTTCATTCTTTGGCAGCAGCGCCACTTGTGACCAAATTTTCCTCATCACCACGCTATGTATTGCAAGCCTGTGATAAAAGTGTGTGAAAATTGAACTTTGTACGAAAAGAGATTGTTACCCCTATCTAGAAAAGGTCACATCAAGCAACTATGATGAACTGGCAAATGCAGCACCTTAGTTACAAGTTACAATAGCAGTGTAGTGATATGTTGGTTAATACATGCTTCACTGAAAAACATTTTACAAAAATAGAAATTACAGAGGATTCTGAACTATACAGTGTGAACCATAGAATACAGCCATATCAGTGAGCCATGTACAGTATCAAATGTACTATCAAGCCATGTAATGTGCTCACCAGAAAGCAAAACGGACATCTTCATGTGGTAATCTAAGTCACCGCTGCTACTCTCTTCTATGAGGAATTACTTCAAAATGCAATGTAATTATGTGATGAAAGGCCTTGCCTGCAACAAAGGAGACTCCAGGCACTATAATGTATTATCAACTGTCTTTCAAAGGAACAATACCCAAGAGATGATCTATATAATAACTTGTGGATTTAATTAGGAGAACAAATATCCTCCTCAGTATTTCTTTTTGTTAAATTAAAGAAGTAGGGCTTCTCTCTTTGAAAAGTAAACACTTGTGATTTATTCTAAATGCTGAATGAAATATTAGTGACTAATCTATTCAAAAACAAACATTTTAAAGAATAGGCCTACTAGATTTTTGGAATATAGGTCATTTCCTTAATAGGACTTACCTGGATCTGTTTTCACCAACGTATTTGGTAGTAATTTTGTGCTGATCCATCACTCCCATAGGCTTATTGGACAATGCACTTTAAACACATCAATATCACAGTATCACATAGAATCCACACATCAAAACACTCAAATTTCTTTTAAGTTTGTGGTCAGGTTCTTAACCGAAGCTAGTTATCAGACTGGCACCAGATGGCTACAACTAAAAAAGCTAGATTTGCACTTGATGCGTTTGCCACAGTCAAACCAGCAAAAAGGCACCCTTGATGGACACAGCTAAATCCCATCAGCCCAGTGACAATTGTTATTGTTTCAAGTAGGTTCAAGTTGTCTGATTCTTTTACCTTCTTTGCTCTGGCTTAGATTTTGCCAATGCAGTCCTTAAGATCGAGATGTTCTAGGCTAGCCACATAAAAATAACCAGGAACAGCACTTGATAGATAGATGGCAGATAACCCTGAATCCAGTTAGTGAGGCAGGAATGGGCTAGGTGCAGCCAAACTAGCTTATGTAGCCTTCAGTAGTGAAGCTGAGGAAAAAAAGCCTTAAGCCTGACTGAATGGGAACATTGACCAACATGCTGTCAGGGTTTCTTAAAGTGCAGGTGAGTGATATAACTTGTGAAAAAAATTGGCTAATTTGAACTGAAAGGACAAGTCTGCTCATTATTTATATTGTACTTACAATCAGGTGTTGAAATGTTTGGCAGCTGCAGTTGAGGAAAAACGGCTAGAAGTAAATTCTTTAGCTGTTAGTAAGAAAGTTAAACAGATTGGATTTGTACGTGAGGGAGAAAAAAGTTAAATCAAGGGAGCGCGCACGCAGGCGTGAGCCAGGACAGCTTGGAGTGGGTGGAGACTGGAAAATAAAGGCAGACTTGTTTGAGCAGTAACTGTGCCGGCAGAAATAGTTAGCACTAGCTTACGGCCGGATATGCTACTGTGGTCTGAGGTGCAGCTAGTTTATTTTATCGAGCTTGCGGTCCCCTGGGAAGACCGTGTTGATGAGACAAACGTGCAGAAGAAAGCGAGATATGCGGAGGTAGCAGCAGAGGCAGAACAGTGAGGTTGGAGGGCTCGGGTACAGCCGGTAGAAGTTGGCTGTCGTGGTTTTGTGGCAAAGTCCGTTTTTGCACTGTGTCGTACTGTGGTATTGAGGGGGGGTCTGTACTGCTAGCTAGGGAAATGGCCATCAGTCAAGTGTAGGCATGGTGGCACATACATACACACACACTCCTCGTACCCGAACCAGGGTCGACCACCCCTTTCCCTAACCCGGGAATAGTATCCAACCGGGGTTACCCCACCCCAACCCCCACCCCTTACCCTAAACAGGGTACGAATCCACCCCTCCCTTCGCAGTCACACACACTGTTTAGCTGTGTTGTCGAGTTGTGTTGATGTATCAGTTAGGCAGGCTTGGACTGGTATGGCTAGGCTAATGCTAGGTCAAGGCTAGGATCAAGGCTAACCCAGGCTAGGTTGATGACAGGCATTAGATGGCAAGGGTAAAAGGGAGTTGTGAGGTGGTGGCATAGAGGGGGGTGTTTCCAGGACACTGGAATACACAGTTCGGCCTTCTTGAGGTGTCGTGGGCCTAACTTAACAAAACATCCGTGAAGGAAGGTCCCCAGTTGATAACCCCAATGACGTGCCGCATACTGCTGTTGGCTAGGGTAGGTAACTGGCGAATGATGCCATCTGAGGAATGACTCTGTAAATCTATGACGGTGTAGCCTGATATCACTCATTTGTTTTGTTTTTTTGTAATCTGAATTGGGCTTCTACAAGTGTTTACCTTGGTTTATGGCACAAGGGATAGTAACATCTTGCCCTGTGTATTAATGAATTAAACAAATAATGGACACAATTAATAAAAACAAAAATGAAAACGACACCCCCCAACCGTAGACCCTCAATGAGAACAAGGAAAAACTCCTCTGAAAACCGGAAACAAAATGGAAGAAACCTTTAGAAGGATCCCCTTGAGAGTGAGGTGTGCAGTTGGTGCCGAGAGTGGGCAAACAAGGATCAAATGTTCATAAGTGGAATATGAACAAAATACACAGAATAAACACAATCAGAATGCTTGGTGAATATCCACATCGGGCATTTGGGCAGCAGCACCAACTCAGTCATCGTTGTCATGAGAGGTTGTCATGAGAACGATACCCGGTCTCGGGATGTCAGCACCGTCTCAGTCACCATGGCTACTACCACCACCAGAGGTGAGGACGGAGGACGAGTCGAGGACCACACGGGATGCTGATACAGCCCAGCCACAATCTGGAATGATGAGAGGAGATGTGCCCAAACACACAGCAGACAAATCCACTGACTTACTCCTACTCACACAGACAACATGAAAAAACAACATGAGTGAACAGGTGACTGGGAAAACAAGATATACACGCTAGAGTCCCATCAGCAGGAACCTGAACTAGTGCGAACTCATCTGGCCTTAATCTATGAAGAGACTGAGTAACTTCCAGTAAAAGCAAAGCTAAGGTTGGCCAAATGAAAGTGAAGTCTGGATTTAAAGACATCTATAGAATTTGCCTCTCTCATGGCATCAGGGAGACTGTGCCAAAGAAAAGGAATGTGCCACGGATACCTGCAGTTTTCTCTTTGACTGCTGGGATAGATAAGTAGTCAGTGTCTAGTGAGTGGCACGTGGATGTATATATAGTGCAATGTAGGACAGTGCAAGCCCATGTTATATGTCATATAAGTTAGCAGAAGCAGCTTGAAATCACATCTGGTATGAAGTGGGAGGCAGTGTAGGGAGGACAGGATAGACGTTATGTGATAAAATGTTCTTGTTTTGGTCAATATTCTGCCAGCAGCATTTTGTATGCGCGGAAGATTTTTAATGCTAGCATTAGGTAAATCGGAGAACAGGTTGTGGAAATAATCATATAAATAATCAATAATCCACGTCTGGCATTGTTAATATAGGTCAATATAGGTCATTTCAATAATACAGCAAAAATGGTAAAACATAGTTTTAGTAATACCCTTGAGGTGCAATAAGAGCTGATCCAATAACACCTCTGTTTTTTAGCACTGATGAGCAGAAAGTTACAGGACATCCAACCTCTAAGTTTAGGAGATGTGAGTGGTCATTTGGTTTAACAGGTAGCTAGAGTTGAGTGTCATCAGCGTAGCAATGAAAGTCATGCCAAATGTACGAATGATTTCACAGAGAGGTCGTCTGTAGATAGAAAATAGCAACAGACCCAGAACAGAACCCTGTGGTACACCAAAGTCCATATTGATACAATGGGTCTCATTCACGAAACTTTTAAATTATTCGGAAATTTGTCGTATTTATGAGCGTAAGAAAATACCAACGTGGGATTCATGAAACGTTCAGGAAACCTCGATTAGTGCGTAGAACAGGTGTATATTTGATGAATGCAAATCGTTCGTAAATTGGATGCGCGTGCCTGTTGAAGCTGATTTACAAAGGTAAACGCTGTTCAACACCGTAAAAGGCTGCAGACTGAAGGGTGTGTAAGTAAACCACAGAAAAAAAGAGGGCAAAGAGGAATTTTGCGGAGTCCGAAATGGAAGTGTTGTGCATATGTGTACATGAGAAAAAACAACAGAGTTTTCAGACGCATCAGCAGCAGAGTCACAAGAACTGATCAAAGTAAAGCATGGCAAGAAATTATTAACGCTGTCAATGCTGTTTCAGCAGAAACACAAACCGTTGCTGAGGTAATAAAAAAGAAATTGTTCGACATGAAACTAGATTGCAAAAGAGTATAAGGAGAAGTAGACGCGTATTATCAGCCATAGGAGGAGGGCAGCGCACTGAGGAGCTATCCGACATGGATCAGAGGATCAATCAATAGGAGAGACCTCACTGTCGGGTATGCAGTCGGCATTGGAGTTGGACACAGATCAAATCCAGGCTGCATCTTCATCAGATGGTAGGACTATGTAATTGTATTTGTAAGACGTCCAGTCCATGTGATCAACCCATTACAAGTTTGATAATTATTGTATTGTTATGAATGAGAACAGTTCGGTAAATACGCCATTTCAGCCTATTTGTTTTTTTTCTACAAGGCCACTGAAAACCAT